>JAPYYQ010002952.1:0-14304 GCA_030522585.1 Anagyrus pseudococci | reverse complement strand
CTTCGTACTTAAAAACCTTCAAAACGTCGAGAAAACGCAAAATTACGGAATCGAAAATTTTCACCGTTACAAAGCTTTCTCTTTGAGAAAGCAAAAGTTTTGATTAATTTCGATGAAGTTGTATACGTAGTGAGTTATACTTTGTACTTATTTGCAAAGTGTTTTATTTTATTTATATAATTTTATTACATTTATTAGTTTTTGCTAATGTAAAAAAATGGAAAGGAAAAGGGTGTGAAATAACAAAAATTTCATGTTTTTTTTTGTATCTTTTTTAATAAATTTTATAATAAACAATAGCGTATTATTCACTTACATATGTTAGTTTCTTTAAACTCTCTTAAAATTTACTATGCTCGCTTATTACAATATTATCGTTACACGTTAATCCTACGGTGTTGGCCCGCCTCTTTGGCAAGCCCGCAAAAAGCACGACGCAATGATTTCACTGGGCTATCTCATCAATCTCTCTATATACCTATACACAGTTTTTGTCCCTGCCCTTTTTTTTCGAACTTAAAATCGCAGTCCTCGTCGCACGCACGCCCGTTCGCTCGCCTGCCCGCCGTTTACAATAAAACGCACAGGTTCACTCCACGCTTGTTTCAACCGCTTGTCTCCTTTCCTACTCTAATTACACATTAAAAGTAACGCGATAAGTTACGATTACTGAGATCATACTAATACATCACAGGGTTACATCATAGATTTACGTTTTTATTTGTTTCGTCGGATTTTCTGCGCTGCTTTTTCTTATTTCCTTTCTCTCCGATATAGTATATGCAACCTTTTCATCTTGATTCTCAAGAAAGTAGATTAAAAAATAATTTAACTTTTTTTTCATGTTTATGTGCACTATGAAATGATTGCATTTACTTTCAATTTGCGTGAGATACAATTTTTCATTTCCAGAGAAATATTGATTTTATATAAGCTATCGTCGTGATATATATTTGTTGTTATTAAAAATTTGCGTCGTTTTAAAACATATGTTTATTGATATTTTTCAATTTAAAGGAACAATTTTAATTTACCGTCTTTTTATGTTTTGAACAAGTTTAAAAGAAAATAAAATATCCGTGTAACCACAAGTCGTATTTTTTTAATTGTAATCTCAAACAAAAAACAAATGTATTACAGAATGAGTAGAAAAAAAATAGTCGATTAATAAATGTCTTTAGACTTGCAATATATTTTTATTAATATTTTTGACCTACAAAGTCTTAATAACTCTCGACACCTACAAGAAAAATTAACCATAATATTTCTTTTAGACAATGAATCAATTCAACATTTATTTTGTTTTGGCAATTTTTCTTATATACTTGTCAAGTCCTGAATTATAACAAGATATTCTCGAGTCTTAAATTTAGAAAAATTGTACAGTCATTTATTTACAATACAAAAATCTACTTTTTTGCTTTATTGATAAGCAAAGGATGATTTTTAAATTTCATAAAAAGTTGGATCATCATATCAGTAAAATTGTAAGTTGTAGTTACAATACTTCGCATACGAATATCTGAGATTTTTGATAATTCGTCAATGTTTGATATGATAAAAATCGTCGAAAATGTTAATAACATTATATAGCTTGGAAAAAACGTTTATACTCCATTTGATTATTGATCGTTAACAGTAAGTTATAGAGAAAATGAAAAATATCTTAAGTCAACGTGTATTTGTACATTTTATCACTTTTATTATAAAAATTCATTACATTATTTGAAGTCATTAATTTATATTTAACAGTGATATGCAAAATGTAAACGAAGTGAAAAATAAGGTTACATGTGTACGAAACAACAGAATTAAATCAACTTGAAATTCTATCGCATACTTATGTAAGGTAGACCAAAGATTCACTATTATCTTATTTTTTCATCTCGAAATTAAAATTTCCCATAGAATACTATTGCGTTTGCGTATGACATTTTTTATTTCGATTCGAGTCGGAATTGATTATATGCACAAGCGAAGCGACGTAGAAACGCGACCTGCTCGAAAAAAATTCATTTGAGCGATTCGAACGTGGCAGTCTTGGCGCGCTTTCCAAAGTTCGCCGAAAACTCAACCACAATTCTTGCGCGATTACCAAGCGAGTTCCGTTTAATTTCTTCACTCGGAAACGCTTCTAACCAAATACATAAATGACAGAGAAGAAAGAAAAGAAGAAACATTTATTTAGCCTTAATAAACGATTAAAAAAAAAAAAAAAGAAAAAGATAGAGAACGTATTTTACATATTTTACAGTTAAAAAGAATTGGAAGCCCAGTCAGCTGTGAGGTAAACAAGACGACTTGGGGGACGAAGTCACTGAAGTCGTCTTGGCACCGCTGGCACACATCGGAGTTTAACCGCGACACCAAGAGATCAAGGCGAGCTCAGCGCGTCGACTTGGCGTCGGGCTCAGATCTGCGCTTCATACCGACTGAACAGCTATCTCTCTCTTTCTCGAGCAGTGATACACATTATTCGCGCCGAGCTTGTACCGTAACAGCCGTTAATCAACCGCGAGAGCAGTCGTAGAAAAAAGAGAAAAGAAAAAGGAGATTTTAAAAAAAAAACACACCAAGACTTCTCTCTCTCTTGTTCTCCCGAGCTGCTAAGCGATACATATCATCCTGTATAATCGGCAGTATCCTTAAACAACTACTTATCGACACGCGCTAGTGAAAGCATAATGGCCCTATAACTCGATATGTCGCCTAATTTCTACAGTCTCTATCTCCATTGCTTACAACGATATTTGCACTTTGCACACTGCCGCACACGGGGGAGGCCGGACACCGGGGGAACAGAGGGGCTTCGCGGCCGGACATACAAGTGCGGACGATTGTAGAATGGCACAGCCAAGGGGAGACAGCTCGCGCGCCTCTCGCCCCCTCCGATTGTCGGAGGAGGTGGCTCGTCGCGAGCTGCACGCCGAACCGACGCGAGTCGTCCGCACTTTCCGTTTGCCGCGGCTTTTCCCCTCCTCCTCTTTCCACTGTTGCCCGCCAAATTTTCCGGCTTGTTTATTCCGTTTCCGCTGCTGCGCCGATTTGAACGCTCTGGCTTAGCTGTGGATCTGGC
This sequence comes from Anagyrus pseudococci, assembly GCA_030522585.1. Taxonomy (NCBI): domain Eukaryota; kingdom Metazoa; phylum Arthropoda; class Insecta; order Hymenoptera; family Encyrtidae; genus Anagyrus; species Anagyrus pseudococci. The sequence goes on along the minus strand of JAPYYQ010002952.1, from coordinate 11,228 downwards.
CGGCTTTGCGCGACACCTTCGCCGGCGGCTCTATCACGCTCTTCGACGTGCCGTTCAGCGTGCGCTTGCGGCTCTTCAAGAAATCTGTGAACAGAGAAGAATAAGGGAACACCGTTAGTTTCGCTTGCAATTGAATCATGTGAATAATTGTTCAGATGGTTGGCGCAAGGGAATGAATAGCTACGTTTTTGAGGAATTTTCATGTTATTAGTACTCCGAGTTAATAATTTTCCAGGATAGCGTGTAATTTGGTTACTTAAAATCATTAAAGAACAATAGCTTTTGCTACTCCCTCGCCTCCCTTTACAAAAGTAAACAAAAAGTACACATTCACAAGAGCGAAAAAGAGTAGCTCTCGAGTCTTGAATAAACTTGCAGCGCAAAATGACACGTCATCGCGTGTTACATGCAATCTTCTCTCGCGCGCAAACACACACATACGCGCTCTCTGTCATTGGGACAACAGTATATGGAGGAAAAAAGAAGCGGACAGCGGCAACCTTGTCGCGCGCTTTTATGACGCACTGCCCAATCGGCGCGAAGGTCATTCTCTACGCGAAAACACGACCGAAAGCTTCTCTTTCTAAGCAATCGCCAAAAGACGAAGTTATCACGATCGTTTTTGATTTAAGCTAATAAAGCAGACGTGTCCCAGGCCAAATTTTCCTAATTTAATATAAACAAAAAAAAAACAGGATATCTACTTGCTCTCTCGGCTGTAATCTCTATCTCGAGCGCAGCGCAACTTTTATATCTGCAGTGCAGAGCAGCTCCGCGCCCTCCCACCTCGCAACACCTCGCGACCTTGACTCGGCAGCGCTGAGGCCGGCGAAGGAAGGAGATAGAGTGAGAGAGAGAGTGTCGTGCGAGTGCGGCGAAAAAAAAAGGAGGACGCAACTTATCGTTCGATAGCGCGCTAATTCGATGCCGATCGAATGCAGAGACGCGCGCGGCCGGGCTTTCTTTTATCTTTTTCATTCCTTTTCAGAGACCCCGGCGCACTTGTTTTGCGCTCGGCTAATTAATCCGAGGCGCGCTCGCGCGATTCGCCGCGTCGAATGAGCATTAGCGATAAAAAGCGGCGAGCAAAAGAGATTCTCGTCTTTAAAGAAAAAAAAAAATCCCCGCCGCTCGAATAATATTTCACCTTAGAGCTGTACGCGCAACCGCGTGGAGGCGTTGGTTGTGAAACCGACGCGAATACACGCGGTAACGCAAAAAAAAGTTTGTCTCTATACTATTATTTGGCCGCGTCTGGCTGTGGCCCGTTGAGTAAGCCGGCCTCGATCTATTTCATAATTTCCGTTGGCCCGTTATCGTGGCCTCGTTCCCCGCTCGAAACACATGGGGGCCTACGCACACGCAGGCGGGTGTACGTATGTATATACATGCCTATCGAAACAGAGTAAGAGCGGAAGCCCCTCTCTGGTCCCTTTCGAAAAATTAAAGAAACCGAAAATTAGAATGCAACGCGAGTGTCTGTATAAGTAAATTCAAATGACTACGAAAATTGGAACTACCAAAAAGTGTCACCCCTCTTTCTTTTTGCCTAAATAGGGGAGAGGAGGGGGGGGGCGATAAACACGCGCCAAGCACGCACATGGCCCGCGAAAATGCACAGAGGGTCTATCACCCCCGCGTTACGCATAAATTGTCCGAGGCACGCGTGCCAGTCTCTATTTCGGCACCGGGGTGGACTGATAGCGATCGGTCGTACGACGCATACGGGGGTAGGGGAAAGAAAAATTAAAATAAGCACGCGTGGACGGCGGCATCTTGATGACGACGCGTGCCCGAGCCCAGGCATCTGTTTGCCGGGTGGCGCGCGTATACATACATTACCTCCCCCCCCCACAGACGTCGCAGGGCTTAGGGGGGGTTGACCATGTATTTCGAATAACACACATATACTTTTGCCCGCGCGGGGGCGTGTATTTGTTTTATTCGCGACTAGGAAATTTGCGCTCGGTGAGGAATGTTGACTTTACCCCCTACAGGAGAGAGAGAGAGAGAGTGGTTATTTCGTAGAGTCGCAACTGTCGGACGCGCATAATTGCCGGCCGCGAGAGATCGAGAGCTCCCCTTGCCATCTCTCTCGTTGAACGTTAGGAATCGAGCAATGGAAAAATTGGCCTTAATAGACAAGCGCGAAGAGGGCAGTCTGTTTGGAGAGAGCGAATAATAAAATTAATGGATCCGAACTGTGCGCGCGTGTATATATTGAAAAAAGGGGAGGGGCTGACGGTCGACGAGGGGCCAAACGTCTCTTGACTTTTCCATATTAATTGCGATATCAAAATTTTCTATAGAAACCGGACGTTTATGGATTTCGGCCACTTACGAAGGGCTCGCAAAAACGACGGGGAGAGCAACGCGCGGCTTCGGAGCCTGTGTGTTTATCGGCACTTGAAAACTTTGAAAAAATGCGCGGTGTCCAGCGCGCGCGTGTCAAGGGAGATTGAAGGGGCAGTTTGTCCGCTTTTGGAAAGAGAGAGAGAGAGAGGCAGAGGGTAATGGCCGATCCCTCCCCTTCTGTTATAGAGGCGCGAGCTACCGAGAGCGGTTAGAACAATCCGTGCGTGTACATAGCCCGACAAGGGGATGTGTGCTCGGGGGGGCTGAAAAGTTGCGCAGGCGCGCGCGCTACGTCAGTAGGGATGACGTATCGGCGCAACACTCGAATATCTCCCGGCTACATCTCAATGTCGCCTCTTCTCCCAGCTGCTATACTGTCGTCGAGTGAGTGACGAGCCATAAAGTCCTGACAGACAATGAAAATCTAACGGGGAGAGAGAGAGAGAGAGATATTACAAGGCTGCGAGGGAAGAGTCGGCCTAGGTAATCGGACCCCCCCCTTAGATATATATACGAAAAGTCGCCGTCATTCCGGCCGCACGTGCGTCGCCTATGGAAAAAAAAGGTCAGCGCACACTCCTCGAAATATAATGACGTAATGTGCAGTGGCGAATCACCTCCCTAGATCGCAGCAGCTCGAGTTTATGATCGCTTTTTTTTGTCTTCCAGCTCGTTCGCTCTTCATCTTTCTCTTTCGATTTTACTGCACTGCCGTGTGACGCGTCGATAAATCATCCCTTCGGACCTCGAGATATTCGCGTGCCGAGTCTGACAGTCGAGATGATCGAACGTAATTTTCGCCTCGCTTTAACTCGGCGTCCGTCTGTGCCTTTTCCATCTCTCTTATTTTTTAGACTTTTTTTTCATCGATATGACCGTTGAGACTTCTGTGCATGGGGGGTGAGGGAGAGAGAGAGAGAAGATCGACGTTAATCGAGGGGGCTGGATGCGTCGATTTTTCGGTTGTGCCGATCGAGAAGAGATGATTGCAGGTATGATCTGTACAGGGGGGAAGAGAGTAACCGCGGTAATGCAAAAAAAGGGAAAAGACACGCGTCAAGCTGGAGGTGATCGAAGAGCTAAGCTATGGTTTTCTTCTTCACCTCCGGCGTTTATTTCGTTTTGCGATAAAAATTTCGTGCAAAAATTACTTCTTTCCTTTTTTTTTTAAGAGGGAGTTAATTGAGAAAGCAAGTAAGCGTAATAAAGAGCTAAAGCAAGCGTAAGCATTGTGATGAGAGAAGAGGCCAAAACGGGGGCGTATGGTGCTAGAGTCAACCGTCGAAAATGAGAGAGAGAGCTTGAGGGCGGGCGAAGCGAATCGGCGCGTGCCGGCGGCATCAACGGAAAAATCCAGGCAACATTACGCTGCGAGCATCGAGAGAGAAAAAGAAGAGGGAGGGCAGAGAGAGAGGCAGTCGATCTTCCCTCCGGAAGCCCGTTTAAATCGTCGCTCACAACTTCGTCACGGCGTCTCGAGTTGAGCGCGGCGCTCGGCTTTAAATGCTCGCTCCGCACAGCGAGCCCTGCAAAGAGGAAAAGGAGAGCAAGAGAGAGAAGGACCAACGCACGCACGCGTTACTAAAATAAAATCCCCCACGGGCGCATTATACCCTAGCACAGCTGATACCCCCATGTGTGCCGGCCGGTGTGAATGCCTAAGGGGGAGAGAGAGAGAGAGAGCGCTCAGCGAGGGTGAATCGGCGGCAGCAGCAGCCCCCATCGCATGTGCACCGGCGGAGGTAACAGCTGACTGCGTACGAGGCTCCCCCTATCTCCCCCCGCCGACGCCGCTCATTAATAAAGTACGTTACACGAAATGTGCGGACGATACTCGGAACGAAACGCGCACCCCTCTCTTCCCCCCTGCTCACTCTGCCCCTGGAGAGAGCCTTGTGTTTCTGCGTTAGTCTCTCCCCCCCTTTACTGCCGATATATATGTGTAGCTGCTTCGGGGTGGAACGACCCCCATCGGTTTGCGCCCTGTGGTTTCGAGTTCTACGTTCGCTCTTTTTGTTTTTTTTGCTGCGCGCAGAGAGAATGGAAAGATAAGAGCGACGCCGCGCGACTGGCGTTTTACTGGGCTTGTCTATGTTTTTCCGAGATCGGAGTGGAAATTAAGGGATGGGTATGGAGTTAAAGGGCCCCCTCACTCTTGGAGATACGAGTTGAGTGCGTGATGTGGGTTAACGTACTTTTCGAATTTGATGGGACGATATTTTTCTTTCTCGTTTTTTTCTTTTTTTTCCAGATACTCGTTACCCGGATGGATTGCTGGGGAGTGAAAATTTTTTGGAAGTTGGCGAATGGTGAGATATGGGTTTGGGGCTATTTGGGGGTTTACCTCTGAGCCGGCGCGGTATTGAATGTAAGTGCGTTTTATTTGAAGTATTGCGGTGATTTAATGCTGCGTTCGAAAGGGTGAAGGGCTTTGGTAGAGCGGTAATGATAATATGTTAGAAAGGTGTTGCGGGAAACTCGGGATACTTTTTGGGTCGAGCAGGTAAAAGTTTTCTCCGCGAAGTTTAGTAACGTGTCAAGTAAAACAACAAACATCCGTACAATTGGACTGTTAAGTCTGATATCACGATGTATATTAAAAAACTATTTTAAAGATTCCCGAAAAACGAATCCAAGATTAAACTTTTCAACGAAATATAACGTACAAAAAATAATCCTCAAAAGTCACTCAGCATTTTTAACCTATCCGACAAATGTAATATTTTTCTCTCTGGGGGACAAGCTCCAGTTCAACAGAAACCTACACATCGTTCGGAGAGCGAGCAAGTAAAAGGGGGAGGAAGAGCGGCTGGCACGACACACACGCGGGCTAAAGATAAAACGTAAACACACGAGACGTAGTAGCTCGTAGGAGAGCGCATCTCTCCGAGTGTGTACTGTATGCACTGCAGGGAAAGAGAGAAAAAGGGGAGAGAGAGAAAAAACGAGAGCGTGTGGGCCTCGTCACGGCCGAAAATAAATCCGTCGCCGCGTGGGTAAAGCGACTGCACCCGCGCGCGCTCTGCTATACTCTCCCCCATCGAGCTTAACGGGCGATGCTCGTTTTTTAATGCACGGGAATACTCACGTATTTTTGTTCAATTTTTTTTTTTTTTAACTTTTGCTACGATGCTTCTCTTTTTCTGTCGTATACGCTTGGGCCGAAAGGTTGTGGTTATAGCTTGATGCTTTTGTTTTTTTTTTTTTTCATTTGGAGCTGAAGGAAACGCGCAATGTCTTGTGTAGGTTTTTGTGTCAGACGAGCGAGACTGCAATATTAATAAGCGGCTTCTCTGTTCTAACTTCCTTATATTTTTTTATTTAATTTTTTTTAAACTGAACGGAAGGGACCAACTTCCCTGGCTCATCGGAATCTCGTTTGTCGTTTTTACGGGTTTTTATCCGAATTGGGATCGGTTATTTTCTTGTTACTAATGTGGAACGGATGTGGGTTTGGACTTACGAAAGTTTTTAATATTATTTTTTTCAATTCGTTCTCGAACCTTACTATTATTGTCAAATCGAGGGTTTGATCTTTAAAAGAATGCGAGCCTCGTAAACAAAAGAGATCCGATTGAATTGTTGGATTCATTAACGTACAAATAGATAGTGTACTACATTGTTTGTCAACAATATCATTAATCAGATTGGAATTTGAGTTAATTATCAATGAATTAAGAAAATGAATTGTAGTAGACAAATTAACTTCTGCAGAATTCCGGAATAACCGAGTCTCATTGATTTCGTAGAAACTCCAGTTTCAGCATAATAATACATCTCTTTTGTTTGTTTTGATGGCCGGTAGAAATATTTTTGTTTTTTGTTTTGATAAATGCGCGCATTTGACCCAGAATCGCTTTAATCATCGATAAGAGCCTTTTCAACAGATAAAAACGCAGCGTTCTACGAAACGAAAAATAAAGGAAACGCTTGGATGTATTTGCACGACTCGTGCAACGAGTGAAACGACCGCTGCAGATATATTGCACTTTTCAAGAGCAAAGAAAAATGTGCTAATAAAAGAACAAAAAAATCACGCGACTGATAAGTCGTTTTATTTTTAAAATGTATTCTACGTTTACTCGTTAAACAAACAAATGCCGAAAATTGAAAGGAAAATAAAAATTCGGGCACTTGTTCGTTCGCGGTTTGTTATTACAGATGCGCAAAATACGCCGAGCCGCTGATCGCGCAAAAATCAATCATTCATTATCGAACTGTACAAGATATTTGTATTTTTCAACTCGTTCAATACGTTGCCTCTTGTTGACAAACAAATTGTTCAAGAACAAAAAATAGACGAAACAAAAGTTTTCCGGGATATTTCTTTCGTCTCGCGAGCATAAACCATCTGAACAATAACGATCGTGAAGTTTTCAACTCTGACGTGCGATCCACTTTGCCTCCGCGTGATTCACGCAACCGACCCTGATTCATGAACTTCTTTTCAAATTAAAACAAACGAGCTTTCTCGAAGTTTTATCTCTCGAAAAGACCCTATCCCAAAGTCTCGGGATCGTTAAGCCATGAATCAGGGGGATAAGGAGGCAAAGTGGTTTTCCATAGCGTCAAAGCTGAGAAAAAGCAAGGGGACTCACCAGTGATAGAGGCCTGCTTCCTCGTCTGGACGGGCGTGTGTTGGGCGCTGGGCGTGCTCTGCTTATTCCTGCTCTTCTCCTTGGACCTGAAGCTGAGCTCGGCGATGTTGCTGACGATCTCGGGCGTCGTCTGGCTCACGGCGGCGAGGAGCCTGCTCTCCTGGGGCGGCGTGCGCTCCGAGTCGAGGCCGTCGATGTGTCCGGTGAGCTCCTTCATCGGCGTCGGCGAGGCGAGCGTCGTCTCGAGCTGCCTCCTCGCCGCTGGGCCGAATCGCGGCGAGAGGGACTTGCGCGGACTCGAGGGCGCGTGTCGCCTGAGGTAGGGCATGCCGCGGAAGGCGTAGGGCTCCGGGACGGACTCCTCGCTGCTGATGATCTCCCACTCGAACCTCGAGCTCGCCCCGGGCTTGGGCACCTCGAGCCTGAAGTCGAAGCCCCAGCGCTCGGCGTCGAGGATCGACTGGGCGCGCAGCTCGCTCTCGGCGAGCGCTCGGGCGGCCGCGTGGTCGACCGGGCCGAAGAGGTCCCGGCGCACCTTGGCGAGGGCCGCCCTGCTCGGCTGGGCGCGGCCGCTGCCGCTCGTCACCGGGCTCGAGGCGTTCGTCGCCAGGACGCCCAGGCTCCGGCTCATCTCGGTCATCATCGTCGCCGCGGGGTTGAGCACGCGAGCGCTCATCATAAGCGCCGGCGCGCCGAGTGCTCTGGTCGAACTTGCTTGCCTCGCGCGCCTTCGGCCCCTCTACCTCGGCACTCTCTTTCGGCTCTCTCTCAGAACGATATCGAGGAGGAGCGTAGAAAGGCACTAGGACGCCTCATCGAGGTTAAGCGCGACACGTGACCGGATGGTTTGCGCGGGAAGCGCGTGGCCCCGGGCGAATCGCCCTCGTATGAGTGAGAATACACACACGCGCGGCGAACACACAGAGGGACGCGCGCTCACACTCGCGAACTCTCTTTCTCGTATTATCTGTCCGCCGGCGAGATTCTACGCTGCCCGTAGTAGAGAGAGAGAGCCCCTTCTCTTCTTCTCTTCTCTCGGATCTTCGTTCTCTCGCGAGAGACGACGACGACGGTCGCGCCGACGACGGCAACAGCAGCCGCCTCTCTCTCCCGATAAACGTGGCAACGACGCACACTCACACACTCTCTTTATCGCGTGCTCCGACGCTGCTCCGTTCTACGGCTTTCTCTCCTTCTTCTTCTCCGCGGATAGGTGTATGCTGCCTGCGCGTCTCTCTCGCGTCTTTCCTTCCGACGACGTCGCTCTCTCTCTCTCTCTCTCTTTAGATACTACGCTGGTTTGTTTCTCTTCTCGAACTACTTTTCTCTTCGTTGTTGTTCTTTCGTTTTCCTCACCAGCACTACACGTGTGCCTCTTAGCAAAAACCAAAGTAAAATTGGCACTGCGAGATACTCGGCTTGTACTACGACGCACAGCGCCTCTCTCAAAAGTCCTCCTAGCAACAAACACTGGCGGACACTATATGCGCACTTGCTCCTTGTTGAACGCGTTCCGAGCGGAGATGTTTGATGCTCGAAAAGATGTTTGTGGCGTCAGGTTGCGCGAATATCACACACACGCGCGCGCACGCAGAGCAGTAGGCTGCAGGCTCGGCGCGGTTGTTGAACGCCGTGGCTTTCGTCGCTCGCGCGTCCGATCTCTTGCGCACGGCACCAACTCCGCTGCGGCCGCCGTGACTCTCTTGGCGCTGTATGGCTACAGTCCCGACGGGCAGGCCGAAAGTGGGCGGAGGGGGAGTTCAACTCTCTCTCTCTCCTTCTCTCTCGCTTTGGCGACCTCGCTCGGGGGCCGCGGAGCACGTTTCGCTCGCTTCCCGCGCAAAACTTGCCGTCTCTGTCGCACCGCCGGGCCTAGGCGCGGGGCACGTGACAGGGGAGCGAGAGAGTGCGACGCACGGGCGCGGCTCTCTCGTCTACTGGACACACGAGAAACTTGCACACTTGCTGCTGCTGCTTCTTATCCGCTCCGATTTTGTCTCGCACTGTATGAGCGATGGCTGTTTGTTGTCGCGCCTGCCGATGGGTTTTTTTCACACCGTCAAGGGCTCTGGCCTCGTGCGCTACTGGACACGAGCCAAAGCGCGGGCTCTCGCGTGACACACGTGCGGGACGCTCTCGGGCGACTGAGCCAGCAACTCCGCCGCCGCTCGATCCTCTCTCGCGCGCGCCGCCGCCACCGCCGGCAGAGCGAGGAGAGGGAGAGCCGCTCGGCCGGTCGTCGGGAGACCTCGGCTCGGCTCGGCTACCACCTCCCCCAACCGCCGCTACTACTGGAGTCGTCGCGACCCACTAACGCGAGAGCGACGTTGTACGATTATTGCGGACGGGAGAGAAAGAGAGACATGGATGGCGTGGAGAGGTGGAGAGAGCGGGGGGAACCGAGAGAGTTCGTAACCGTCTCTCTCGTGGCGGAGCGGTCGCGCTGCGCTCGGACAACTCGCGATCGTACGGCTTTCGCTCTGACTCTCCTCTACTTTTCGTTTCTCTCTCTCTCTCTACGGAGAGCTTCGAAAGTTTTGCCCTCCGCACCGCTCTGTAATACTCACGGGTTCGCGCGACGGCGGCCCCTTTTTTTTCGACGTCGCCTTTGGCGTTTCGATTTCTACAGAGGCGACGTGTTTCGACGAGAGCTATAATGCCGGCATCCCAAGGAGGTCCTGATCATGTCGACGCGCCATTACGAAGAGAGCTCTACGCGCGTCACTACAAGACGTATAGATGATGCGCTGCTGGAGACTCTGAGCTAATGCCCCTAAACGAACACAGTATGTTAATTCTTGTTTTTGTTGGTTAGTTTCGATGATTATTTTTCAACGTTGTATATATGTTTTTTCGTAACTTTTTAACCGCGACCCCATTTTTCTCCGTACAGTTTGCTCCGTTTCGCATGATAGACTATGCGATTCGACGAATAAGGAGCTCTGGCCCCCAAACTTTGTTTACCAACGTTTTCGCGATATTTTTAGCCAGAAGTGGTAGCCCCGGTGTTTTCGAGTTACCGGCTTAGTTTGTCAACAAATGCTTATTATAAGTAAATCTTTCTGATAGACCCACGCAATTCGTACGCAGTATACATAGGTGCAGACGATGTAACTTCGAATGATTTCGATGCGCTCATTAATTTACGAGCCGTGCCAAACAATAAATATTAACAGTGCAAATAACGGAGTTTAACCTGAGTTAACCTTATTTTTTTTACGTGCGATTGGATAAAACAAAAATGAGAAATTGTGAAGCCAACGTTACGTAAGCGAGTGCGTTTGATCGAGTGAAAAGAGAAATTGTCGTTCATTCACCACCGAAAACATAAGGCTTCATCGAACCCTTCGGCTATGTAAACAACTGACGAAGTTTTTTTTTTCATTTTTTTTTTCGTTTTTTGTTATCGTTATCCAAAGTTTCGTCAGATTACGTAGGTTTGTTGTCATCGGGATTTTCGTTCGGCGTAGGCACGAAGTTTCAATTTGGACTTCACGATAACTACCCTAACGATTGAAGTTTTATCGTAAGCGGCTACGTAAGATAAAACGTTTCGAACAAACGTAATCGCTTTTACTATACATCACGTCTATTCATATTTAAACTTCACTCATAGAAGCTCCAATATTTTTCTTTTCGTTGTTCATAATTCACGTGTTCAAATGTTACATATTGAATTTATTAATCCTAAAATAAAATAATTGTTCTTTTTATCTTTAAAGTCACTTTTACATACGAAAACAATAATATTCAGAATTCAGAGTACCAAAATTAAATCTACGTTATTTGCACTCTATTGTGGATAAAAAAAAGCGAACTCGATAAACTTACGTAAGTTTGATAACGATTAAAATCTCATCGGCTCGACAACCTCGATTAATAAATTAAATTTGTATCTCGGGCAGTTCGGCTTCAAAACACAGTATCTTCATTGTATTTGCCATTAAAATCGATCGTCTATTTATTTACATACCTTCTCAAAATAACATTTTTTTTCACTCTTCGAGCGTTCGGGCATTATGTAAACCGCTTGGTAAATATATCTCTTAGAATTAGCGAGAGCAAGAGAGAAAGGCAGATTGGTTTATCGCGAATATATATATATACACAACACACAAAGTGCTGTTTTTACAAAACACAGCCTAAATCTTGCATTTTTCAATCGATAAATCTTTTCTCCTTATACACTGAGAAAACACATATTATAATTTTTACAAATATTCTAGTAAAAATTACAATAGTCCATAGCAGTGCTCGGATATACTTACATTCTTG
>JAPYYQ010002951.1:0-21501 GCA_030522585.1 Anagyrus pseudococci | reverse complement strand
AAAAGCGTTTCACTTATGGGTAGAAAATGGCTAGCAGTTTCGCCCATTTTTTGTAGAACTACCTATTTTATAGGTATAAATTGTATTCGATTCCTACCATGGATAAAAAAATTGTTATTGTTCTTTGAGAAAGCATACTGCTAAGGTAGTTAGCAGCGGGTTTTTCTTTTTCAACTATAATTCGTTATTAACGTACTTTCATTAAAAACCTTTTCTTTTTTTTTTTATTCATTAAAATATAATGTTGATTGTAGGAAGTGAAATGTATGAATGTTTGAAATATTGTTCAACAGGTCTTAAAATGTTAAAAGCCTGATGTTTATTGAAAGCTAAAAAGACAAGGACGACGAATTTAATATTTCGCACGGAAATTAAATTGAAAATTATAAAACATGCTGTAGACAGAATCTATAATTGAAAAATGTCTAAATAAGCCGCGTGACTTTCCAACTAGTTTTATACACATTAAGATTTCCAATATTATTATTCACTTAACGTTGATTTCATTTTGTTATAATCTCGACTTTCTAAATATTCTTTGACTCGCCTTTTTATTTTGCTTATTTAACATGTACTTGGTCATTTATAAAATTTGAGCCGAACATATGACGGACAGGAAACTGGAGCAATTATTTTGAATAGTTAGAAATTCGAACTTTTTGCAATAACAACGATTAAAAATGTTCTTATTATTTAAAGTAGGTAGAGAAATATAATTTAATCGAAGCGACATTTGTAATAACGCTTGAACGCTGCATTTCTCTTTTTGGAAAGAGAGTAATACACTTATATTAAATCGATAGACATAAAAGTAAAAATGAAGAACGGGACGCGTTTGAAAGTTCGATATCTCAGAAAGTGCGAGCATGAATTTTGTAAGCGCACCTGCATTGTATATTACGAATTTAACGAGTCGATGATGGAATTCATTTTATTTTTGAGAAAATGTAAAGAAACCGAGGGGGTAGGTTTCACCGGAGAATATCAACGTTTTGAATAATGAACGATATTATTCTGACTAATATCCTGCTCGGCGATGCTCTAGATTTTTTTTTTTTTTTTTAAATCGGCCCCATCGATCAGGGTAACAAACTTTCAACAAAAATACGTTATACGCAGTTTACGTTAGATAGTTATATAATTCCAAAGTTGCCAATAAGTTGAAAAATTTGCTGAAATTCATCTTGGTTCGATAAAGAAAACTAAATATTTTCCTTGTACAGCTGCAAGAGCACCTCACGATAAATCATTACTTTACAAGCTTACAATTCAAACTATCTACAACAAAATTACGAAAGTTTAAAGACAGCTGGAGCAGCAGCAGCAGCAGGCAAGCAAGCAGAAGAAAAGCCAGACAAAATTAACGTATCGACAACTAGAGAGGCTGAGCTACTGCTGCTCCCGGCACATCCCGCAAAACTTCCCACCGTAAATATGTCCGTCCGAAGAAGACGCAGGCCCGAGAGCTTCTGGTCTATCATATAATTATCCCCTCCAGGCATCTCCCCTCGATCCCCACTCTCCGAGCCCTGCGAAATTTGCGCGCAGCCTGGAAAGCCGGATAATTCACCCGTGATTGACAGACAAACGGACGAACGTCGGTGGCGGTGGCGCGCCTGCCCTGTCCACTGCTGCGCGGCTGCCTCGAATGACTAATGAAATTTCAGGCGGCAGCAGCAGCAGCGTTCCGGTTAGCGCCGCGCGGAAGTCGAGTTTTCCCCGGCGCCGGTGCTCCGGCGAAAATCAAAGCCCTCGCGGCTCAATAAATTATACCTTCCCGCGATCGTCCGGGAGAGAGTCGAGAGTGCAGAGGAAGAAGTAGAGCCTGCGAGGATTACCAAGCCTCGGGATCCACAATGTCGCTTACCCTGTGCTGGACTGCTTCTTCCTTTTTTTCTTACTCATGGACATACGACCATACGATGATGTTATTTTAATATGTTACGCAGCGTCGAGCACGTAAGCGCCTAGTTTCTTTTCTTTTCATTGTTGGCTTGAGAGAAGGCTTTGTTTGGACGATTAGATTCAGCATGGGGCTGAGCGGGCTGCATGGAAAATTCATATGTCCTACCATGGATGCTGTGCTATTGAATGCACCTGGATGGCGAAAAAAATAAGCACCGATGCTGTTTTGACTGGTGTTTTTTATTAAAGACAGGGCTTAAAAATTGTAGGCTTAACGAGAAACACGCTGCATGAATAAAGCGAGCTAGTATATTTATAAAGGCGTATACGCGGGCGCGCGCGCAAAGGTAGTCGCGAAATTCATAATTTGTTTAATTTCGATTCGAATTCTGTAATATTGGTTAATTACAATTCGGTTTCGATGCGGCCGGAGCCTATTGGATTCGATATTGGTTTAGCAATAATGCAAGATGTGGGCACATATCAATTCGATTAACGTTTCAAATATTACATAATTAACCTGACGAGTTTTGCAATACCTTGATGGCAAATCTAATTTTAGCTCAATTAATAACATCGTTATTTGTTAATATCCGAGCGAATTTTCAATAAGCCGCGCCGGATCATAGCTATTTTTGTTTGAATTGATAGGCTTTTACGAATTATTTACTTTGAAATATTTTAACAAATAAAAAGTCAACACCAGAGTGCCATAATGTAGAAATAAAAAAGTTCATAAAGACATACTTACGTTATACGGAGGATTGTCTGATGATTGTTTTATAAACTTACCTGAAAGAGAAAAAGAAATTGTCATTAAAAAATAAAGAACAATTGTTCTGAGGCTTCTTTTTATAAAATTTTTATAACTTTCTTAAAACCAGCTAGTCTGTATAATTAAAAACATTGTTTACAACCAAGCTAAATCAATCTTAAACCTATAAAAAAGCCGAGAACAAAAGAATCTTCTTAAAGATTAAAGCCCGAGGGCTATTTTACGAATAAACTTTGATGGAGTACAAAATTTTAATCTGTAAACTTTAGAAAAGTTGTGCCTTTCTTCAAAGAAGTTCGCTCTCGAATTATAATCCAATGATCAACGAAATCGATGATTATTTTTTTTAAAATACATTTTCACGTTAACATCCCTTTCTTTTTTATAATAATTAATGTGATGGTGCCAAAATAAAGCGTTAATTCTAAAAAGTACCTGAGAACTATACTAAATAACATAACTATAAAGTTCAATTTCGAGCATTAAAAAGAAGAAGCGGCTAGGGGGAAGGGGCTTAAAAGTACATCGAATCCGAAATTAGCATAGATAATTGTAGGAAGGTGTAGAAGAGAGGGAAAGGGGCTCGGAAGTTGCGGTAGTCCGTAAGCAGGCCGCGTGCGGCCGAGATTTTCTCGCAAAGAACGAGCGCGCGCGAGAGAGAGAGAAGCAGGACTTGGTAGATGGTGGTGTTCGAAAAGCAGCGCACGTACGGCAGCTTGCTCGCGCGCCAAACTGCCCACAAAACGGGCGTGGCTGCCAGTCGGATAGCTACGAGAGCTTCGGGATCAGAGAGCTACTAGTCCTGGCCCAAAAGTACAAGTGGAAAAAGAGAAGAGAGGAAAAAAAGGAGGTTCTGTGTGTCCTGGACTTTTTCCGCACACTTGCTCAATTAAGGCCGCGGCGGCGGGGCTCGCGCGTTCACGTGCCTATGTGGACCAGTTTTCCTCTTTCGCGCGCGAGATCAACGAGCCGCGGCCACGGAAATGCGCTCTCAACAGGCAATTAACTGCTTTCCTTGCGCAGGTAGCCAGCCGCTCTGCGCGCACCGCACCTTTCCTCATGCCGGCCGCAGACCGCCGCTCTACTTTTTTCCGCTCTTTTTACTCGCGCCCGTACGGCCTCTCGACGTTCGCCCGCCTTTCCCTACTTACCAATTGTTTTATCGCGCGCTTTACACTTTCCCGCGATACAACACTCAAAAACTACACGTAAACAATTTCTGAAAGCTCGACTGTTATAGGTTCATTTTCCAAACTCCCGTATACAATACGCGAATCCTAAACGTCACGCAAGTAATTGAGCGAGTTTGGCGGTCGGCGTCAAAACATGACGTGCTCGAGGGATGCGCGATAGCCACGTTTTTCCTGCTATTTGGGGGGCGATACCGGGGTGTTTTTTTTGCGGATCACACTCCTGCGCACGGTTATGTAGAGCCGACGCTAGTGGCGTTGCTGAATTATTTATCGGCTTATTGCGCGTCAAATGTTTTGGCTGTCAGGTGTTCGATTGGCCTGAAATATTTAAGGAGCCGATGATTTTGGTATTCTTGCGCTTTTGTTCGGTCGGGCTATGTAGTAATGCAGACTATTTTGAATAATCGCACGGTATTGGTGGAGGCTGGATTTGATTAACGATGTATGGATTATCATTGGTGGGAAAGGCGGTTTCGCAATGATAATCAATACGCAGCGAGAGATAGAGGAAGAGAGCCGGGAGAGATGAAGCTATGAGAACGCGCGGATAATAACGTAATTAGGGAATAATAATGAAGCTCTCTCTCTCTCTCTCTCTCTCTCTCTCTCTCTGAATTGTATATGTGCTTTTGTATTTTGTTAGTGATTTTTTTGCTGTTTTGTGTCCGCAAGAAAAGAATTGCACAACCCGCCGATTATTCGAGATGAAAAACTTGCCCGCGTCGTCCGGGATTGCATATACGCAGAAGATGCTGTTAGTTAAAGGCTATAGGTAGTAGGACGCAATTAATCTCCGTTAGAAATAAATGCCCAATGACACATCCCATGCGGCCAGAAAGCCGAGGGCTGTAAGCAGCGGCTTCTTCTCCGAAGATGATTGCTGGTTTGCATAACTCATCATCGATTTCCTCGTCTACTTGTATACACATCCTGCTCGGCCGTGCGCGTAAACACAGGCGCGCAGGCGCGCCTATAGAAAGGCTTTGTGGCAGCAACACAACACGCGCTGCAATCAATTATTTTAACGAACTACGACGCCTCGAAAGCGGGAAATGGCGTCTATTTAAAATCCCGAGACAAAGGCGCGGCCCTGCCTATAGACTCGCGCGCGACTCTTTTTCATCATCCCATACAGGTTGTAACGGCTCGACTGGCTCCCCGATAAGCGGACGGCCTATCGATTCTCGGGCACTAAACGAAATCAGTGTCAAAGTTCGGGGTGTGCATGCAGTGTGAAAGTTGGCCGATGGGCGGGCTCGCTGAATAGCCGGCTGGCTCTGAATACCGGAACCCGGAATAAAGAAGCTTTAGCGCGCTGGCGGCCGTCGAAATCGCAGGAGCAGCTCCTCTCTCGCTCTCCTGGCACTTGTATTGCGGCAACGGTGGTATAAGAGAGGGCCAGAAGCCGGGCGGGGGGCGGAGGAGACAAAGCCGCGGCGCGGCTGCTCCCCCGCCGCCACCGCCATTAATTATCGGCGTGTCAATTAATTAAACGGCACACGGGCCTCGCAGCAGCGGCGTAGCCGCGCTCCCGGCATCCCGCGGCACTCGGCGTCCCAGACAGCACGAGCTCCGTTTTCATCCACCTATCCCGTCGGCGCCTGCTGCAGCTCTCACCCCCTCTCTCTCTTTTGTTTCAATCGCCGCGCTCTCTATCTCCCCGCGCTCCCTATGCGCTCTGCCCCCTCCCGAGCGCCTCGCTCCCTTCAACCCCTGCAGGCGGCCGCCACCGCCGCCGTTATACCTACCTCGCGCCGGCGGGTGGCTGTGTGTAATTTCCCTGTCCTCGTCAGGTTTCCCAGTTCTCCCGCTCTTCCACGCGTGTGCAGGCTCG
This sequence comes from Anagyrus pseudococci, assembly GCA_030522585.1. NCBI lineage: Eukaryota > Metazoa > Arthropoda > Insecta > Hymenoptera > Encyrtidae > Anagyrus > Anagyrus pseudococci. The sequence continues at coordinate 15,794 of JAPYYQ010002951.1, read as the reverse complement.
CGATCCCACAAAGCTCCGAACGCGTCTGGCATTCAACGACTAACTCTTCACGAATTCGCGGTCACCCCCCCTCTATCTCCCTCTCCCCCTCGCTCTATTCCTCTATCCCACTCGCTGGTTTGATGAATAAAGGAATGCACGTGTAGCGTAGGGCTGTATTACTATGGTATAGTTCGAGTACAAACGGAGCGCCATTCTTTCATCGAATGTGGCTAGCTATCCAGAAAATTTTTCGGACCGACCGGTCGATCTGGTTGCAATAGTTTTCACTGTACGGCTTCCGATATGCGAATCTACTAATTATTACTCGCCTACTGCTATATATGTGTATCGGATATCGCAGAAAATTAAAGAATCAGCGTAGATGTAAACTCGAGTTGGGTCAATAATTGCAGTAGCATAGCACACGTGCACACGTAGTTACACTGGAACGCGCGAGCTGTAATAATGTTAGTCGGGATTGATTAAACAAGCTGCTTTCTCGAACTCGAATTATTCAAGCTACTTGTTTGAAACATTAAGCAAACTGTAAACGAGTTACAGTGCGCTGGGAATCCCTTGGAGTTGCTCTCGAGAGCCGGCATACACCGACGGCCCGTGTCATCGATGACAAACGGCCGATGATGATGATGATCCGATATCGCAGAGAGATATCGCCGCGAGAGCTAATGACCGGCGCTCGATTAGCCAGTAGCAGTGCGCCGGTAGGTCTCTCGAAAAAGCACTCACGCGTGCAGGTATATACCCCAGCAATGCTCATACGCTCACTCTCTCTCTCTCCCTCTTCCTCTTCCAGGGCTTTCGTTAGCCCAACGGCCTTTGATAGCGCGTAGTCCAACCGCACTCACACAGCCACGCATCGGCGAGTCTTTCCTCGCTGGCAGTGGGGAGGAGGCTATGTGGCGAGGCACAAAGCCGACCAGCCAGCGGCAACAGCAGTTGCCTCGCTCCTCCCGTCGGCACTCTTCGATTATTGCGTTACCGAGATAGCCCGCCGCTACTCTCACGACGATCGGTCCGAAACTTTGCCGGCTCTCTCTACAACCCCTCCTGCTCCCTCTTGGCATCTTTACGCGCGCGCGCGCGCGTGTGTGTGTGTGTGTGTGTGTACGCACACGTGTAACCTGCTCGCACATCATGCCCGCGCGCAGGAGAGAAAGAGAGAGAGAGAGAGGCTCCCCGGGCCGAAAACAATTACACACCCCTGAATAAGCGGGCCGCTGATTAATTAAGGGATTTTCCACTTCGTTTCGCTCGGCCGGCCTTTCCTCCCACACTCACTCTCTCTGCCCTCTCTTTTCTCTTTCGACGTGTAAGCACCCCTTTCTCGCTCTGTTCTACATATCGATGAAAATTTCCTCCACTTGGAAGAGCCCCCTTCAAATACGCCCACTTTTATCCCGCGCGCACTTGCTTAAGAGATTCCGTCTTTTTCCCTTTTTTATTATTATTATTATTATTATTATTATCATTATTATATTATTATTATTATTATTATTATTATTATTATTATTATTATTATTATTATTATTATTATTATTATTATTATTATTATTATTATTATTATTATTATTACGACGAGAGAAATCAATGCCTCGAGATGCGTCAACAATGTTAGCGTACTTTTTGCAGCCCTTCTATTTTGGTTTGCTTTTGGATTGCCCTTAAGTGGCTGTTAATTATTGATTACTTTATTGCCAGTTTTCTGGACTTGAGACGTATCACGGATTTTGTGTAGGAAAGGAGAAATCTGAAAAATATAATCGAAAAGTGGGAAGCCTCGGTTAATTGAAACGTTTATTAAGGTTCCCATTGTTTATAGCTTCGAAAGAAAGGCCGCATACATAAGCGTTGAAAGCAATTAATGATTTTGATTTTGGCGAAACAAAAAGGCCGATATGATAAAAAAAATGAAGTAGAAGAAGGCGGCACGAATCAATTAAACCGAAAACAATACGGCCTTTCTCTCGGCCCCGACATCTTTCATAAAACTCCAAACTCCTTTAAAGGATATCTTAAAAATTTATTTCTGCGCTCAACACTCACACATAGAGCAGCAGCACGGCTTAATAGAAATTTTCACCCCGAAGAGTCAGCAGAGAGGCCTGTATCAATCCAATTACCAGGGAAACAATAGGATCACCTAAGAAGACGCTAATCCGGTAGGCTGAGCGCCGACGGGAGGGGAAAGAAGCCTCGCTGACTTATTTGTCCTACATAATTACTCTGGAAAGAGAAGGAGGCCGAAGGCAGTCACGCTAGTCAAAATTTTTCCTGTTCGAGATAAAGCGAAAGAGAAAGAGAGAGAGAGAGAGAGAGAGAGAGAGAGAGAGAGAGAGAGAGATAGAGAAGAGCTTGCAGCCCCGTCGAGGAGTAGTCGCGAGAGGAGCGCGGAATTAAAATCGCGTTAGTCCCCCTCTGCTTCTTCAGCTCTTATCGGGATGGTCCTTTCAATTAGCATTTTTCAATTAAAAGCCGTGAAAGGCGCGGTGGGAACAGCCGAGAAAACGCTCCATTCATTCTCCCAAATCGCGACTGGAGAATTTCACTACCGGTTTCTCTCGAGTGCTTCTCCCGAATACTCGTAACTATATTCAGTTATGTGAGTGCAGCCCCACCCGCGCCCTCTGTCTCCTTATATCTTCTGCGGCGCGTTGTTGTCATTCAAATCCGGCAAACTTTGATGAATGCAACTCCCCCCTCAAGAGTTTTGGCTCAAGTTATTTTACCTCGGCCATTCTAGTTTTTTTTTCTTTTCGCTAACTATACACAAAGCCGTATAGCCGGTTTATCGAGCCGCGGCGACGACGACTTTGGCAACCTTTCGAATTTGATTTTTCTTGGTCCCCTTTCCCTCTCCCCTAACGGATGAATGAAAATGACATTTCGAGAAATGTTGAAGTTGAATTGGCTTTTGAAAGTCTAGCCTCCAACACTCGGTACACATCTATAATTCACAGTGTTACAGCCAACCAAAAAGTACACGCCGATAGTTGCCTTTAATTTTCCGGGTGGGAAACAAATTTCAATCAAGTCGCCATACGCTTGTTTTGCAACGAGAAAAAGGCAATCTGGTAAAAATTGAAAATACGCGGCATAACCGGGCAATTTAAATGTAATTTTTCGAGTGCGTTAGGTCGCTGCTTAAAAATTACCGAGCTTGGACTAACGAAGAAAAAGCCAGGCCGACTGCAACGTGTGAGTTAGTAACTAAATTTGCCTCCCCCCCCCCAGCCGGGAATACCGGAGACCCTTGGCCGTGAGGGGTTGCGAACACCCACACACGTTGAACGCAAGCGCAGGCGGCTAGACTAGATGAAAACCTAATTCCCGGCTCGACGGCGGCAGCAGCAGTCGCGTACGGAAACTTCGGGAAATCTGGAAATAAGTAATGAACGAAATTAACGAGGGGACGCGAGGTGAAGCTAGAGCTGGAGTGGGGAGAGACGTATGTCAGCTAATAATGAAATACGAAGGACGACCACGCGATTCTCGGGTGGAAGAGGGAGGAGAGAGAGAGAGAGAGAGAGAGAGAGAGAGAGAGAGAGAGAGAGAGAGAGAGAGAAGAGGAGTCGCGGGAAAGCGGCGCCAAAGCACGGGCATATAAATAAATTGTAGCCAGAGAGACATAGAAAGAGAGACGGGCTAGCAGTAGCAAGCGAGAGAGCGACGGGAGTCTTCCTGCTCCGTTGCTGGAAATGCGCGATTTGCACGACAGTCGGAAATAAATCAGCGTCGATCTCTCGTGATTGAAATAGCTTCTCCGGCAGTGCTGCCGCTGCGGGGATTTTAAAAAAATCTCGCATGGCTTATTCGCTTTTGCGAGTGAACGGCCGCTCGGACATCGTCCTTCTACGCCGCTTCTTTATCTCAAGCCCTCCCTCTTACTCTCTTTCCCTCTTATTTCACTTGCGATTTTCTTAGCGAGCCCCGAGACAGCGAGAGAGGCTGCGCCGGCGTTGTTGTTTTTTTTCGCATATCAATGGCGAGCGATTATTTTACCAACAAAATACCTGCACAGGCATGTTCGCGTATATCTGCTGCAGGTGCAATTTATTAAATTAACCGGTGATTCGCGGACGACGCGCGCTTATCCCTTTGTCGCGCGCACATAAATTTTCGTCGATTCGACGGATACGTCCTCGCTCCTCTCCGGCTTATCTGACCTGACTTTTTCACTGTGCGGAAACAAGCCAACTATTCGTCCGTCATTCGCGTGACAACCATATGACCCTTATTCGTCACCGTCAATTCATTTGCAAATGCATTCGAACTAGAAGCACGTGCTTAAAAGACTAATTCGAGTGTTACATTTGATAATCAGCAAAGGCCAATTTGTCGGCAAGTTTGTCCCTACAAAGCGGCCGAAACGAAGTAACTCGTTAAGTAATTGAATGAGCGACGATTTCACGGGCGGTTTCTTTCTCCGTAACGCGTGCGCGAGGGCTTTTAACGCCATCAGCTTGTTCCCACGTGCGTGGGCGGACGTCAAAACAGAGAGAAAGAGAGTGAGAGAGAAAATAAGAGCCGAGCACGGCACAGCAAACAATGTCGAGGTAAGCACGCACGCGGAAATCGCACTCGAGCAAGAGAGAGAGAGAGAGAGAGAGAGAGAGAGAGAGAGAGAGAGAGCGAGTAAGTGAAGCCGATTAAGCCAACAATCGCTGCGGGCGTAAATGCGTTTTCTTCCCGTGGTCTGCTTTTACGATGCGAGAGCCTCCAGCTCTGGCTTACTCTCACTCAACGATTAGGCTGATTTAGCAGCTGATTTGCGCATGACTGCGCTTCCTCCTTCTTATCGATCTTCCCCGAACGCTTTTCACTCTACAATTTGTTTGCCTCCATCTAATCTCCATCTAATCTCACACGCGAAAACGTGTGATTTTTTTTCTCCGTTTTCATAAACAATACCTCGAGCTTATCTTATGCGGGAGTGTGCATTCTTAATTAGCCCGCTTATTAATTTTTTAATAGCCGCGAACATCTTTAAGATGTGCACAGTTTACTGTAACCGCGGCATCAAGTGTAACACTATGATCTATTTGGAAGGGGACACATTGAAACGACTGCTCACGTACGATGAGAAAAAAAGCTAGAGAAAGAGCGGGAGAAGGAGAAGGGATGAAAAGGTTTATTTTTCCAGCAGGACTCTAATATAATATTGGAAGTCTAATTAGCCACGAGCCCGGCGTAATCCTTATTTATGGAAGCACGGCATCCGAGAGACTCTCGCACGTCTAAAAAGGTCCATCGATATGATTTTTCTTTTCCCTTTTTATTTCGGCGACGCTTCTTTCCCATCTCTCTATATAGCTGCTGCTCGCGATAAAGCCTAGGATGGTCGCGGGTGAGAGAGGGGGTGAAGCAGGAGGAGCTGCGCAGCCCCGGGGATATACAGAGTATCGATTCCACGTCACTCAAACGGGCTTGCTCCTCCTTCAACCGAACAAAACGGCCCGCTTAAACGTACTTAGTGGAGTCTTTTTGCTCTCGCGGATTCACCTCTCCTTCGCTGCCTCCCTACAGTCCCTCCCTCTCTTTCTCTCTCTCTCTCTCTCTCTCTCTCTCTCTCTCTCTCCTCCTGCTTCCTTCATTTATTTTTTTTCAATCTACCTTTCTTGGCGACAGTTACGAATCGCGAGTTATTACGCAATAATTTTGCTTAGCTGTGATAGATGCACGCGCTGATGGCACGTCTGCCCCTGCTTTCTCGCTTTCTCTCTCTCTCTCTCTCTCTCTCTCTCTCTCTCTCTCTCTCTCTCTCTTGCTCTCGCTCTTTCTCTATCCCGATTTCGACGAAACATTAAAGATTAACGAGCCAAGTGTTCTGCTCTCGTCCGCGTAACTGCCGCCGCTATAATGCACTCTCTTATTTCCTGCTGCGTCTTTTCTGGAGAGATCTACGGTTCTTTGTGAGAAAGCGCATCGATGACGGAGATGTCTTTATAGAGAATAAATTTTCCCGATAACGATCTTTAGAATGGACCTTTCTCTTATTTTACGAGCTTTAATTAATAAGAAATAAAAAATGTATTTTTGCGACGTTTACTGCTCCTCAACAAGCTTAGGCGAGCTCGTGTTGTATCGTTAAGCAATAGCTATCGGTTTATATCGACTTCAATAGAATCTGCAATAAAATTTGTACAAAGCGAGTATAATCGTAATGGAAATAAAGTACTGCCCGATTACGGAGTGCACTGAGTAATCTACTGGCAGGCTTTATACTAGTTTACCGTGACTGCTCGTAACCGAGTCACTCATTATATCAAATGAATATGCGTTAGTCACATTACTTACTCACACGTGATCTGTCGATTGAATCATGAACCTACCTACGCGTATTTACGATTTTAAGAAAATCGCATATCTTGAAACTATAAACATTTCGTTATCTTCCACATACTAAAGACAACGTTTTTTACGTTTCACAGTAGTGACACTTTAAACCGCACTAAACCAGTCGTTGCAGCATACTTAATTTTATTATTTACTCATTACACTAATTGGAGGTAAAAAGGTAAAATTCATAATTTTGCCCCGTAAAGAAATAAAGTTCGGCCAAAAACTTGAAATTTAATTAAGCCGAGTCTTAAAATTCCAGGCCCGCGCTCTTTTAACGGAGACGTAAATTTTTTGGAAAAAGTCATTTGCATGAAAATAAAGTTCAAGCTTCGCTCTAATTTTAATGCCGGATCTAATTTTCCCAGTATATCCGTGTCTCCATTTAAATTTAAACTAACAAAAAGACTGATTTTCCTAAAACATCAGTCGAGATTTAAATAGTCTCCAAAAAGAAAAGATAAAAAACAAGCTTCCGGGCAAATGGCAGAAAAAGTCCGATGGAGGGTTAAGAATAGTCGGCGTTATAGAATAGTCCATATAAACGGGCCGGGGGCAGGAGAAACGGCATAGAATCGATTACGAAAGGAAAGCAGCTGGGCTCACGCACACGAGAGATCGTCCCTGATAAGATCGTTTCATTTTTTTCGCAGCGTGGCTAGAAATTTCTCTCCTAACCAGTCCGCAGCAGCGGGCCAACGGAGCGATAGGGATGGGAGGTGGGTGGGGGGAGGCATTTTTGTCATTCCCCTCGCGCGAAAACAATGCGGCTACGTGCGGCATAGGCCGGGGCTCGCGGAAAATTCTCGGCGTTGCGTCACGTAGGCGCGCGCGCGGCCAGCCGGTAGAGCCCGGGACTTTTATTTGTTCGCATAGGTCGTCCTCGTCGCCAGCAGCTTGCGGCTTCTGTGGTGAAATGGATATACGTGAGCGGCGCCGGGCCGAGCTCGACAATTAAGAGTTGGAGTGCGCGCCGATGCAGCGAGCATAAAGATGGACCTCTTCCCCCTCCTAGGCTCCTGCTGCTGCTGCTGCTGCTGCTGCTGCATCGGCAAGACACACCCTTCAGCAAGACGGATTTTATTTAGCTTCTGGGAACGCCCCTACCTCTGACCCGCCCGGCCGTTTGTTCAATTATTTTTAATGCCTGGAAAAACGTGTTTGGCTTTTATGATGTGAGCTCAGACGAAGTTCGGAGGGAAGCATATATGCTCAATGTTAATTGCTTCTCGGGAGAAAATAACTTGTTCCTCTCTGGGCTTTTGTCGTCGCTCGCGACGACCTGTCTGCGTCATAATCGTTTAAACGCGCGCGCAGGCAAATCTGACGAAGCTCCTGCTTACGCTGCTCCGGCAACATCGCCAACGGCATAACGAATCGAATGTCGCGAAAAAGAGATCGACATACACACAATATACTCGCAAGGATCACGTCTCGCGACTCTAGCTACACGTATAAATAAATTTCCGTTTCTCAAGCCGGCCGAGCTCTCTCGTCGTACCATTTCGCAAGAAGCTATCCGTGGCTTAAGAAATGCCCGCCGATGATAAACCGATAAGTTTGTCCGAGGCGCTAGCAGCGGCGGAATTACCGGCGCTTTCATTGTGCACACGAGCATTTGCCTCAATTTCTCGCTCGCGCCGAGCAAGAGAGAGAGAGAGAGAGAGAGAGAGAGAGAGAGAGAGGGAGAGAGAGAGAGAGATAAAGTCCACCTATATAAGTTATAAAACGGAGGCGCGAGAAGGCGGGATAGAAAATTTATATGTTGGCCAGAGCTAAATCCCGGGGAGGCGCCGCCGCCACCGCTATCATACGGAAAAACCCGTTCACGGTATAAAGCCACTACGGTGGCTTTATACGCGTCGAGCGGGATTTATGCATATTCCAGAAAAAATTTTGCGCCCTATCGTTGAGCTCTCTCGATCGCGCGAGTGGGTCCCGGGCGTATGGATCGTTCGGCAAAAAAAGAGATTGGCTAATAATGCGCGCGGAATATTTAACGAGAATATCTATTTGAAATTCAGAATTGGCCCAAAGGGGGGGGAGGAGGGGGTGAAAAAAAGCTTGATGCAGCGGCTTCGGCTGTTTTCGAGAGGATCCGCAAGGAAAGCGCTCCACTTTTTCTGATTATGTAAATGCTGGCGAAAAACTGGGATAGCGGCAGCAAAGTGAATAAGGAAAAACAAAGATTCGGGCTTATATTTTGCCCCCCTACGTACCATAGAATTTTTCGTCACGTCGGCAAACATTGATGCTACGGCTGATGAATTTTTAATTTTTTCCCCAGCGAGACAGGTAAAACGAGCTGGCTGGTCGAGCGCGATAGCTGAGGCCGATGACACGCTTAATTCTTTCGTGACCTACTTCCGCGCTTTCCGTCCCTCTCTTTCGCGCAAGAGGACGCCAGTTCATGATAAATGCGTCCTTTCCGCGCGTTTAATGGAATAGTAAATCAATCTATCAGCACAATGATTTAACGTCCTATTGGCCGAACCTTTCCACCTTTTTTTCAAGTGTCCGAGTTCGCGTTTATATATATATATATATATATATATATATATATATATATATATATATATATAGATAGATAGATAGATAGATAGATAGATAGATAGATAGATAGATAGATAGATAGATACAGGTAGGTAGGTACACAAAACTAGCTCGCTGCACGATAAATCATCGATGCAGCCTCTCAAACAAACGCATAATTTAACGAGCCGCCGTAAATAACGAGCGCGAGAATCGCTAGGAACCTGGACTCCTCGACGCGTAGCCGTCTCGCTCGGAAATAGCGCTAGTGTATCGGGGTTCATACACTCGGAAATCCATCGGCAACCCGTTCGTCTCCATTAAACCGCGATGGCAGCGAATAGACACGCGCTTATCACGCCAAACAATCGCACCGAACGCGAATCTCTTCTCGAGCAAAAGAGCCAGTCAAGCGTATGGAAGCCTTATAAAAACCTTGGCTAAATCACAGTCCAAACAGTCGTTGCAAAAGCCAGCAGCAGCACCGGCAGCTAAGCTCTTATGCGCATGTGTGCGTGTGTGTGTTAGTGTATTTTCCAAGGACATACCGGTAGCGGAGAAAGCTCGCGCCGAGCGCAGCCGCGGGAGACTTGATCGTCTTGCACGATCCTAAAGCCCACGAGCCATATAACCCAGATCGGAGCCGGTGGGGAACGAGCGCACGCTGCTGCTGCCCTCGCGGCTCCGCAGGCTTTATATCTCGCTACTACGCTGCATATCGGTGCCGATCTCGATTGCAGCTCTCCCTCGCTCTAACCCCTCCTGCTTCTAAACTTCCTTCCCGAGGGGGGCATAACGACCCTCCGCGCGCTCTGATAAAAAAGCCCAGCCGGCGTATTTTCGGCCCGAGAGAATGGCGAAAGAGTCGAGAAAGAAGGAGAGAAGGACGGCCAGGTTACGAATTTAAATGTGCCCTGTATTTCGGGGATCGTGGGGAAAGAAACGCAGTCGCGCGCACAGCTCTAATCTAGCGGTCAGCAGCTGTTTTGCGCGCGCCCGGCATAATTACGTAGTATTAAGAGAAAGCCGCGCGAGGAGGAAGAATAATAGGGATATTTATTTTGCAGCTAGTTGGTTTCGAGCTCTCGTCCGTGTGTGTGTGTGTGTGTGTGTGTGCCACGAGCTTACCTTTTATCAAGCAACAATTGCGATTTGCATAAAAAGCAACGCGGCACCGGCCGGTTGAAAAGAATATAATGATACAGGTCTAATCTAATCAAGGATACGTAGGATTTTGTTTTTCTTTTGCTTCTACCATGTTTACGGCTGGTTGAAAGTTGGACAAGAAAAATACAGCCCCAGGCTAAGCGTGAATTTTCTAAAACGAATCACACGCGAATTCAATGATTTTATGCTTTATAATGGAAACTGCTTTTTTTTTCTTTTTCCTCATTCCGCAATAAGCTCGTAAATGAAATTGCAATATTCATTTGTTGAGAAATGTTTTATGCTCTTCCGTTTTACGCAATCGTGCCTAATGCGCGATTTTTCAGATACAGGATTTTTTTTCTCCTCTCCCCCTCTGGCATGGATGTCGCCTTTGTGTGCGAGTGTGATAAGCTTGCGTAAACGAGGGGGGAGGATATGCTCGTTTATCTTTATTACCTCTGTTGCGTGTCATAAAAACTCTGGCGGATGCATTAGGAGGGTTTCAGCTTTATGTCGCTTTGTATTGCAATTTAATTGATTTAGGATTTTTACTCCAAGGTTACGAACTCGTAATGTAGATGTTTCATATAATATTACGTTTGCAATGATTGAATGCTGTTTTATTTTTCAAATTCTATACAGTTAAAAAAAACTAATTAATAAGTTACAAGGGGTAATCGAAATTTTAATTAATTTTATTTTTGACTAAAATTCAATATAAATATATCAAAGAAAAATAATCATCAGGCCAATTAATCACAATAAAAAGCCGTCACGTCAGTCTAGCATTAATTAAAACTACCTGAATCGATGGATATTTACTCTAGACGTATTTTAAAGACTATTTTCATAAAAGGCAATATGTTATTTTCATCTGCTATACTGGGCAACCGGCTTCATTCGCTGCTGCTGCAAACATTCCAATTAAAAGGTCGTCCTATTAACTCTGGACGTTGCATTAAAAGCAAAAAGGCGAGGAGCATAACTATGGATCAAAAATTTCCAACAGTCTGCTCGACACACGACTGAACTCAATTTTGTAAAACAATCGTCGCTGCAGGTTGCCGCTGGCCGTCTGGCAAGTGGCCTTCAGTCAGGGGGTAAATCGCTAATCTGTGCACGCCACTCGTTGGGCGACGCGGTAATTGAAACGGCGCCCATAATTAAAACTTCCAGATGAAACCGCTGCGCCGTGGTCTCTCGCACGCGAAATCTCGCGAGCTTCCGCGACCGCGCAACCGAGTGCAAAAAAGCGTGAGAGGAAAGGCAAAAAACAAAAAGGAGGCGCTCTCGAGGAAGTTGCGAAACTATGCGCATTAAAAGAGGCAAAAAATGGAACGGCGACATTATGCAGCCGACAATAAACTTCAAGAGAGCGACCCCGCTGAGGACCTTACAAGAGCCATGCGCAACAGAGTGCCTCGGCAGAAAGAGAGGCGCAAGTGCAAAAAGTAGAAAGGGCCAAAGAGCTGGGAAAAATTTGAACAATCTCGAATTTAGGACTTTGAGAAATTTTTGGGCTCGAGAATCGACTCTTCGGGGCGCGAACTTTCTCCCCTTCTTTTCTCAAATTGTTCGAAAACTTTTTAATTGCGGCACACCCTTCCTCGTCCAGCCCATCCAATTTACGCGAATAGCTCGTTTCGACCGCAATGTGACGGTCTACTTATACTCTATTCCCGGCTTCTTTTATCGTTATGGCTGTAGTTAGGCACATATATCGATGCGATGTACATTTAACGGAGGAATTCAACCAGGAGAAGTTTGATTGGCGAACTTGGCCGAATCACCCGGATTTTGTTTATTCCACGCACAAACATAAGTTTCTCTCTCTCTCTCTCTCTCTCTCTCTCTCTCTCTCCCTTTTCCGTTTCTATCACCCTATGCAAGCCTTTCTCATTCTCTCTTTTTTTACTCAAGTAAGACGTTGGAGAAACTCGAAAGCGTTTGTGCAAAGTTCGACACGTGTATATACATGGTATCCGTATGGAGGGCTATTCGGAGAAGAGGGGGAGGTTGAGGGAGAGCCAAAGTCGGGGAAACTACGACGATTTACTCGGGAAATTCAATCAGGGGAATCGCAGCGCGCTTGTGCCCTTTCCTCCGTACGTAGTCTACGGGACCTCGAGAAATCCTCATTTTGCCAGCCCGAAAACCCATAGCTACTTCTCGACCCCAGCACCCTCCTGTCCCCCTCGTGGCGATTACCTAGCCGCGATTACCAAATGGTAATATGTCGGACAGCTCTGCCATTGCTCGAAATGAAATATTTTTATGAAAGTTTGCTCGTACTGATAAAGCCCGGCCTTCTCGGCGCCAAATTGCTTCCGTAAAACCTGTCTCACTCTCTCTCTCTCTCTCTCTCTCTCTTTCAAGTTTACTCATAAAAGAAAAACGGATCATGCAACGAGTGCGGCGCTTTTCTTAATGCTCGACACTCGAGAAAATATTTATCTTTAATCAAAAAACCTAAGCTGTTGTAATACAAGAATTTTCATGAAATTTATGATGATTTCGTCGTAAAATTGTTGCTTTTATCGCGCGTTTATCGTTCGCGCCTTTATCGATGAAATTAGAGAAAACGACTTGACATTTATATGCTTGCATTTTTTTATCCTCTCCTATAGCCCCCAAGGACCTATTTCGAAAAAACCACGCGTGGAATTCAATATTTTCACAAGCGAAAGCTCAGCAGGAGCAAACTCGAAAAATCAATAAACATCAATTTTTCCTCGGCGGCATTGAGTAATACCTCTGGCTCGATTGCCAGAGAAACGGAGAGGGGGAGGGACAGAAAAAGCAATTCGCCTGTCTTATCGGAAAAATTCCTCAGGCCAGCGGGTGAAGAAAAAAAAGCACAGACGCTCATACACGGACAGCTAAACTCACATACATAAAGCCAAAGCGACAAGAAAATCCCTCGTGCGAAAGGACGTAGGAGCGAACGCGGAGGAGGGCTAACAAGGAAGCCGGCTAGGAGGAACAAGAAGAAGCCATATACAGCCGTAGACCCTCGACGAACATCTCTCTCGCTTGCTCTCGCCTTTGCTTGCCAGCATCCCCTAACGTCGACGAGAGGGGCGGGCAAAGTCGGTACACAGGCAGCGCGGTCACGCAGCGCCGTAACTTTCGGCGGAAGCGTGTTTGCGCGCGCGAGGCGCTTTACTTTCCTACGAGAGGATTCGTCCGCTCTTGGTACAAGCTCGCAGCTCTCCCCACGTCACGTGCGATCGTATAAGCCGAGTAGGTGGCCGGGCCAGAGGGGCGGCGGAGCTGCTGCCGCTGCTGCTGCAGCCGACGCGGCGCAGGGCGGTGGCACGTACCTATGTAGCGCCGGAGTCGTTAAACGCGCCGCGCGCATCCGCGCCTCGGTATAAGCGATCGATCCTTTTCATCCGCCGACAGCTTTCTCTCTCTCGCTCGCTCGCTCTTGCTGCGTGTGGCTGTGCTGTGCGCTCTCCTGCCCCCCGCCGTACGCCCAGGTGTGCGCGAGGCGCTGCTGCTGCTGCTGCTGCTGCTGCTGCTCTGCTGCTACGATTTCCCATCCGTACTCGCCTCTCTGGAGCTTCTCTCCGAGGCGCGCCGAGCTATATATGCCAGTACTCCAGAGGTTACCTCAGCTCTGCGATGGAGACGTTTTCGTATTTAGAAACGGTAGGCTGACGATCGAAACTTTTTGGAAGTTAATGGCCTGTGTGTGTAGGGATCGTAAATTTTTTAATAGGAGCTTTGCTCGTGCAATGAAATTTGAAAGGCTAATATGGAGGAGGGTTATATAAATTTTTAAAATGGATTTTTCTGGGATAAAAGTAGCTTTTTAATAAAAGTTAAATATCATTTTTCTTTTATTTGACGATGGATACAATCTCTTCTGTAGCTCGGAATAATGGTTTATACTTAACTTAAAAAGATTTACCGCCCGATAAAAATATATGATGTTCATTGAAAAGCCCGACGTTTCAAATGTTAATTTATATTTCAAGTGCCTTTACCTACTTCGGTCTCTACATTTTTTACTATGTTTGACGTTTGTGACCCGAATGAATTCATAATATTTGCACTTTTGCACATTTTCTTGGAGTTACTTATTTTAAAAATAACACCGACTTGAAGTAACGATAATGGAATTTAAAAAAAAAAGAAAGTAACTTTGCAACAGAGAAGATATTTTTGGACTATAAATAAGTTATTTTAATGTAAGAAAATTTAATCTCTATTATGTCACATTATATACAGAGTCAATTTTTTTTATCCAAAATTGACTTTCAAATAACCAAGATTTTTTTACGAAACCTTTCAGTTTTTTAAACACATTTATAAAAAACCACAAAGTATAAGGTCGAAATTTGCAAGTAATCCACTATTATATATCTTTGCATAAAAAGACTTCCAAAACCAATATTACTTCTCCCTCAATCTCTAATTTATTCCTTACATAAATAAACAAATAAAAATGCGAGCATATAAAAAAGGAACTTTTTTCAGGATACAAGAGCAGCACGTGATATGATTAAGAACGACCTTCTGAATAGAAAAAAAAGAAAAGGAAAAAGATAATCCTGGAAAAAACGAGGTACTCCATAGGTTTATAAACAAAATTTGAAGCATCCCTTCAGTTCTTCAGCATCAGAAGTTGAGCATTAAACGACGTGAGTTATCGACACCCATTCGAGGGGATGGAAAAAAGCCAGGGACGATTTACTTTTATGATTATCGTCCTACACTCTACACTCGCCCCCCTCCTCCAGCCCTCCTCCACCAGCCCTCCTCCTCCTGTTCTTCAACTCTTTCGAGTAAACGTAGCCTTTTCTCGAGCAGCACCTCCCCAGAGAGAGCGAGAGAGAGAGAGAGAGAGAGAGAGAGAGAGAGAGAGAGAGAGAGAGAGAGAGAAAGAGTAAACTTGCGCTTAGGAGCCCAGCTGAAAAATTATCGGCACACTCGTGGGTCGGGGGAGGAGGTAGACACGTCGTTCCGCGCAATTATTGGCCATCAGCCGTCATTTATTCCCACCGCAAACTTGTTTTACGCTTTTCCTCGGCGACTCTGGCCGCGGCGGGGCACGTCTCCCTTTAGCCAGGGGCGTACGTGAGCGCGCGATAAAAACACGGGGAGCTGAAGCGACGTTCGTGACGGTAAGCGTTGTTCGATAATCCGCGAGAGGGACGAGCCACCGCCGAGGAGGCAGAGTAGTGGGCCACCGTTAAGACAAAAGCCGGGCGCGCTTTTGTCTTAACGCCCTTTTAATTTCTTTGCTAAGGTAAGCCCTTGGCCGCGCGTGTTACGCGTCCTGAGCCACTCTCTCTCTCTCTCTCTCTCTCTCTCTCTCCCTATAGCCGCAAGTTGCTGCGTGCTGCTGCGAGCATTAGCGCTAAGCGGCTGGGCGCCGGATCGAGTTCTCGGCGTCTAGCCGTTGAAATTTCGAGCGGCGGCTTTCCTTCGCCCCCCCCCCTCCTGCTGTTCCCTTTTACCCCCGATTGCCGAGTTAGAAACTCGAATTGCCTGCGCTCGTGGGGATAAATCGTAGCCGCTTGAAGCCGCCAGCTCAACTCAGTTCTCGTACGTTTTCCCCGATTTACGACATCAAAGCACCCCCGTTACGTTATTGCGCGCATTGGCCATTTTTTTCTCTCTTTTCCCCTCGGCCCCTCCTCTACAGTTGCCTTATCCCCCTGGAGATATCACGACGGATTCTCGAAATAAAGAACCTTTGACTCTCGCTGGCAAAAGCTGCTGCGAAGAATTATGAAAAATAGCGGGCAGATATATATATATAT
>JAPYYQ010002950.1:0-14346 GCA_030522585.1 Anagyrus pseudococci | reverse complement strand
TAACAGGCTTTCTGGTGATGTGCTGGTCGGAAAGATGGCCATTCGGTATATTATTCGAAATAAAATGGTGATATGATGGTTGGAATTTCCTACAGGGAATACGACGTTTTAGTTAACGAGTAACCGAACTACCTTAATACTTCCTTCATCGCTTATTAATCTTCTAAAAAGCTTCATTTAGACGCATCAAAATTTACCAACATTGTATAATCGATGCGGACGAGCGGTTTAATGCATTTTTTTACAACGTCTTTGTGAGGAAAAATCAATAAATTATAAACGTCAGATTTTCGAGAATTAAACAAACGCTCGCGCATTTTCAGATTATGCAGTGAATACTACCGTTAAATTCACGGTTGACCTACATTCGCAGCGCTAAGCGCATAATTATTTAAAGATAATTTCACATTTTGCGAGATCGAGCTTTTAAAAATGCATGCCCCGGCACTGAATTTACACTGCTAAGCGAGAACGTTATATCTTAACTAGAATATTTTTTCACGACAGGGTCGGAAAAACGCTTCGAATAATTAATTTCCCGCTTAAATAATTGACAAAGGGATCAAAAATATACCCTTGAAAGAATTATATAATTTACGCGTGAATCATGCGATTATCAAACTCGAAAAGATTCGTTCCACTTGTTTGTTGTTCTCTAACGAATAACATTTAAACAGTGCAATCTTGCCAAGCGCGAAATGTAAAAGAGAGGTTTAAAGGCAAAAAGCCAAGTTAATCAAGAGCGGCCACAAAGTCATCCGGGGCGGGGAGGGTGGAAGTAAACACTCCTCGGGCCGATACTCGAAAGTAATGAACTGTGATGCAGAAGGCGCGGAGAGAAGTTGCAGACTAGAGGACACGTAAGAGAGCCAGGGTAGGACAAAAAAACGTCCAGGAGGAATAGCCTTTGAAACAAATAATTACTCGGGGCGGTCGCGCGTACCGCGGCCCCGCTGAGAGGAGATGTCCAAACGCGGACAATCGTCAAAAGGAAAAGCCGTCGGGCGGAACGACGCTAGTCCAAGCTAACGGGCAAACGAGCAAACCCGGAAGTCGAGGGAGAGAGAAAGAGGAGCAAAAAGACCAAGAGAAGGGGGGATAGCTGCGCGTGTAAAAGCAGCGCACTACCCGCGCAAACGTTATTTGCGTTTGGCCGCGGCGCGTGTGCCGTCACGCCGCGGCAAATTACAATGCGCCGCCGACTATTTGATGCTCTCTGCCGGGCCCATGGCAGATGGACCGCGTTGGCTTATCGTGCCCGGACTCGCGCGCTTTATCCGGCGCGGTAAGTCAAAGAGAAAAGGGAGCGAACGGGGGCCTGAGAGACTAGCATCCTCATTACACCGTACGCATCTCCGCTGTCGGATTGTGTATACCACCACCACCTGTTACGTCTCAATCTAATCGCGCATTTGATTTCTACCCTTTGTTTTCCTCTCCGGCTTGTTTTTCGTCTACGCCCGCCGCTCGCTCCCTCTGCCTTTATTACCACAGCTTCGCTCCCTATATACTCTCTCTCTCGGTCTGTCGCGCCGCCGCCACGGTAAATTCGATACCACTTTCCTCCCCCTATTCGTCATTCTCCCTGGAGCCCTTTTCCCTTGATTCTGCGGCTGACGAAAGTAAAATGAACCGCGTGACGGAGTGCGGGGGCGAGAAAGGGTGGGGGGGAGCTGCCGCGCGGCGCAGTGTTGAGATAATTGATTGAGCTGTTAATTGATAGCTAGCAGCTTTCTGATACGGCACGCACCAATGACTAGATTAGTTATTTCGGGAATTTGCCCGGCGCGCAACGACGACGACTTATTCAACGGCGTAACGAGTTATTTTCGGTAATTGAATTCATTCAAAACTGATGAGAATTCCGCCCACGCCAATTTACTTTGATATTTAATTTGGATACAGCGATACGATAATTAACTGTATTTGGGGATTCGATCAACAACTCCGTTAAAAAAAATAAAGTATTCGAGTACGTATTATGTTTTTTTGCAGCATCATCAGTGTCATTTCGAATTCTCACTTGTTTTTATAAAGCCACGTACAGACTACTGCTAGGGTAACTAAACGATCCTCAATTTTACAATGGCTTGATGCTTCGCAAGATAGCACAGTACTTCGCTCCAAGAGCCAGAACGACGTAAAAATATATAGGCGTTAAAAACTAATACGCGAGCGCCACGTGTAGAGCGGCCCCGCGCGAGGAGGCAGAGGCCACACGACTTTACAGCGCTATGGCGGGTGAAAAGGTCCAAGCAGCGCGGATTGCGTCATGGACAGAGCACGCGCGAGAGAGAGAGACAGAGCGATGAGCTTACGTGGCAGCTCGCGCGATCACCGCGAAGACGTAGCGGAATGTACATGGAGCTTTTCGTGCTTTATTTATAGAATTACGCGTATTAGCTCTGCTAATGTGAAATATTAATCATTGTACCGTTAATATCGATCCTTCATTTTATTGTTTTAAACTATTTAATGAAACCGCAGGTAACTTTTTCTTTCTGGTGGTATATGGACACTTGAAATAAACCTGTCGTCGTCGGAGCAAGTTCAAAGATAAACTCGCCAAGTCGTGTATGAATAATGAAAAAGGCGAACGTTAAATGTATTTAAGCGCAAGAGAGAGACTTTCAGAAGATATAAAAATAAAAATCGTTTGCGCGAAAAATTTTGTAAAAACTCCACGTGCAATATTGAACATTTTTATTACGCCGGTTGAGCGCATTTTTCTTCGCTTTGCTCGAAAATGCATTTGCCACGCGAAAAAAAAAAGTTATTTGCAGGATTCGACTGGGAAAAGAAATGGAATAGCGACGAGATAGCGTTTTATCACGCTAGATTTCAAACTGTTTTTTAATCAAACGAC
Organism: Anagyrus pseudococci; assembly: GCA_030522585.1. Lineage (NCBI taxonomy): Eukaryota > Metazoa > Arthropoda > Insecta > Hymenoptera > Encyrtidae > Anagyrus > Anagyrus pseudococci. Next base: position 11,480 of record JAPYYQ010002950.1, on the reverse strand, counting down.
AAAAATTGGAAAAATGATACTCCATACAAATGATTCTTATCGATTTATCCTGGCAATAGAAATGGACTCTACCTCTCTCGATGATACTATTGTGATAAATAAACTGCTCATAAATAAAATTGTATAAAATATCACAAGATTACCAGATCAAGCAAACATCGGATGGTAAGCCTGGAAATAATAACTACTGTGTTCTCGAGCAAGATGTAGCCTGTTAGGACTGCAAAAATCGAGTTTCAAGAAAATCTTGGGGACAGGAATATTGAAGTGAATACTTCCCTACGGGGCCAAAAAAAAACGTACACGCGAAGAAGCAAATAGTCGTACGAAAAGGGACCGAGAAGGGCGAGTTTCGAGGAGAGAGAGTGACGTACCGGTGGGCCGAGTAAATAGAGCGAATTAAAGACAAGTTTGGGAGGAGGGAATCTTGAAAAGGGCTGCTGCTGCTGTCGAGGTCACCCGTGACGGAGACTTGTTGGGGGAGAAAAGGTGCGTCTTGGGATGAACGACGGGTACGGGGGAACGACGCGCTCGAGTAGCAGCGGCAGCAGCAGCGCTAACGGTTACGGACCTAGATTGATTGGCCTTGCACACTGGTTAACTTTTATAAGCCGTTTTAAGGCTATACTTGATTTTCTTTTATTTTTTTAACGCTTTTTGTAGCTATCTGATGAAGATTTATGCATTTTATCGGGAAAGACGAAATTTAAACTAGATTTGAACAGTTAAACGGTATTTTCCATCTGTCAAGGATATTTTCAAGCAAAATTTATTTATTCGTATTTCTCTACTGCTATTGTTATGCATATCCCACAGTTACGGAAATAACATATTTATTTGTATTGACTTCCCTTTAACATCTTCACTCGCGAATAGTAAAAAATCTTTAAAATCCAATTATTTAACCGATATACGACAGTTTGCACGACATTCGATCATACAAACATTTTAACAGTCCCAGTAATCGAATATAATTTATCGTCAATTATAAACACAAGTGATTTCTCTAAAAACGCACAAAATAATCTACAACAGCACTCGGGGTGCGCACTGACGCAACATTTTCTGAAAAATAATATAATATTTCAAGGCCTGCAGCAGCCATTTTCCCAAAGTTCTAAAAATACTCTGAGCGTTAATAAAACCAAGTTACTGCGTAAAACCGTCATAGTTCATCGTTTCTGCCGGTTGCGCGCGGAGCTAACCGAGAAAGAGAGAGAGAGAGCTTTGTGCGCGCACCGCGCGGCAAACACCTGCCGCGCGCATTTTAGTGCCGGCGGTGGGCAGCAGCAGCAGCAGCCGGCCTGCACACAACGTGATTCTGGCCAGTGGCTCCGGCGGCGCGCACTTCTCATAAAATCGATTTCGCCGTTAATCAAAATGAAATTAAAAGCACACGCGCGCGCTACCGGCTGCTCCGCTAATTTGCAACGTTGCGCGCTAGTTGTGTATCGGAAGCGGCTCAATTAGCCTGACATGCCGGCCCGAGAGATACGTGTGCGTGCCCACGTATGTACGTCTATATAGATCGATTTTGCACGTCAGCCCAGACAAAAGACCGATAGAGCTTGGCCTATCGAGAGATGCCGGGCGGGATCGTTACGTCGACGACAAGCGAATTAGAGTATTATCCGTGCTATTCGAGGTGTATATGCAACGATTGTTCCCCGATATACGAGATATCTTCTTCGTGCTCGAAAAGAGCGAGGCGGCATATATTGCGCCGATAACGAGCGTTGAAACTCGTAGCGCAGACGCGGAGGCGAAGCAAGCTGCGTAGCAAAGCGCGCTCGTGCGAGAGAGACTGACGTCGCAGCTGCTCTCCGTCCTCGACACACACGAAGGTGGCGATATGTCAACGAGAGAGGCGCCGGCTAACTCGGAGCAAGCGCGATCCTAATTTCGCCAGTATAAAGAGACTATAAGTCGGAGAGCCGAGAAAAGGGAGGAGGGTAGGGGAGGAGGGAAGCCGAGAGAGAGAGAGCTCCAAACGGGAGCTTAACCGGCGAGACGACGTTACCGAATCGTCGCGTGCACGCGGGCGGAAACGTGTGTTGCGACCACTCGTCGCGGCACTTCTCACACTGACCGGCTATAAATAAGCTCTCGCCTGACGGAATAGGGAGCCGGTGGGGGGTGGGGGCGCCGGAGAGGGAGAATCGATATGAACGTTGTTGCATCGCTGAAGTTTTCGCAACTGGACGGCGGTAGTTCGATGTCAAAAGAGAGAAAGAGATAGCGAGAGGAGCAGCGGGGGCTAAACGTGGCCGGTTAATAAAAGCCAAAGCGGAGCAGAGCGTAGTAGTGCACGGAAAGCGGGTCTGCGGGTATAGAAAAAGGAGCAGGGGGGAGAAGCCGAAGAAGCCGGCTGGTCTGCGGGTAATACGTACTGCGCGTTGCGCGCGCGCCCGCCACCGGGCGAGCTTTATATTGCAGCTCCGCAGTTGGTTGCCGCCGGGCTGCTGCAGCAGCCGTGCACAGCCTCGGTGTCCCTCGCGAACACACACTGCCGGCCCTCGTGCCACGGGTAAAAACGCGAGGATGCCGGCAGGACGGTGCCGTCCTCGTCGTCGTATGTATCGAAGCGGAGCGCACGTGCCAGCGGCACCGACGGCGCTCGAAATCCAACTGAGACGCTCGCGGCGGCGGCGGCACAGCGGCAACGGCGGCGGCCAGACCGTGAGAGAGGGAGAGAGAAAGAGGAGCGCTGCTGCTGCTGCTGCTGCTGGCACGCTCGGGGCCGGCTGTCTCCTCCTCGCGCCGTCTCGCTCGCGCGCGGCTCTCCTCCATATCCCACTCTCCCGCTCTCTGCCGGAGGCCTTTCTGTGGCTATGCCAAGCTGCAGCAGCAACAGCGATGGAGCAGCAGGGGAAGGGGCAAGGAGGCGCTGGGCTGCGCATGAGGACGAGGCTGCTGCTGCCGCCACCGCGACGGAAGGAGGTGGCGGCTCGACGTCGACGATGACGCGTGCCGCCGACGCTCGAGTGTATTAAGCCCGACTACGAGTACTAGTCGATGCGAGCCCCTTTCCCTCCCCCCCGAGCTTTTCTCTTTTTTCCCTCCGAGTCGAGCTTTACTGTACGACACGCAGCCCTATTGCTTTTCGGCTCGTTCGCAGCTTACTACTTTTTTTTTGGCGGTACTGATTTTTTTAAATTTATACGATAAATCTGAGGGGATGATGGTAAATGATGAATTTCGTAATGCGCAATAAGTAAAAGTAAACAGAAAAAAAATCTGTAAAAGTTGCGTTTTTGATAAAAGTCGATAACGCGAAAAACAAATAAAAACGGTTTATACCATATTTTCAAAAGTTTCTATTCATCTATTTTAAGCTCTTGTTTGCGCTTGAAACGTCCGTAAAATATATTCTAGAAAAAACCTTTTTCTAAAAACACGTAAATCCATTGAAATATCACATTTTTTTCCGACTATACAAAAGCTTGGTTACGACTTGGCAATACAGTTAACAAAATTGTATTTACATCAACAACCGACTTTTAATCTTTATTTGTACGTTTTGAATTTATTAACTGTATTGCCCAGAAGGTAAACAAAAATGTATTTTAAAATTTTGAAGACAGTTAAAATGGGGAACCTTCCATTTAAATGCTAATTGCATTTCAACTTTGGAACAAAGTTGAATCCGACTTTATGTCGCAGTGATACATTAAATCTTTTTGCAGGAAAATTTGAATTCAGTGGTTTATCTAATAAGAACATCTGACTAATTATTCACTACTTATTACTTTCTTTTACGGCTGTATTTCACTAAATACACTTGTGAAAATCGCACTATTCATCGTCAACCTAATTTAAGAGCCAAATGAATTGTAAAGTTCTTTAAGTCAGCTGAATGGTGATTTATCGAACAATTGCAATGTTTTGAAATTAAATTGTATATTGTTCAAATTTTTTATTCAATACTTACAAGCGATGGATTAAATTTTTAAAAAAGCAATTAGCCGCTTACTTGAAACAAATGAAAATAAGCAAAATGTCAATAAACAGTGACTATATATATCGCAATTAATAAAATATCAATTTTAAAAGTCAATGTTATTATTTAAATTCATACACGCTTTCTTGAATGCGTTAAATATTTAAAATATCAATTTAAAAAGGGCTTTAAATTATGAATCGGTAAATCTGCCAACCGACGAAGAATTCAATTTATTAACAAGCAGTTTGACGATAGTTTTCAATCCAAACTAAGCCTTTTAGCCTTTTTCCGAACAACTATAGTCTTGTTCAACCATACAGAGAACATAAGCCACCTGCAGCAAAGTTTCAATCGCCTGAATAACTGGACATCATTCAGCAAATCACTACAGCGATGACGTGCAAAGATCGATAATCGCAGCAGTGGAGCAGCGCGGGCATTGTGAGCCCTACCTCGTCATATCTTTTCAATTAAAAATGAAGAAGCAGAAAAAGAAGCAAAGCGAAGATCGCTCCTTGGCCCAAACCGACCCTTCTCTCTCTCACACGAGGATATAGTCAGGAGCAGGCGCGGCTTATCGTAAATAGCCGGGGCGATAAAAGTAACTGTAATAATCGGGGCGCGAGCATTCCGCCGGTCTCCTCTCGCGATTCGCTCGACTCCGGCTCCCTTTCCTTCCTCGTTTTTGCGCCCAAGTGTACGCCTACTGTTATACCAGGCAAATGGAACGGTCGAGTCATTTTTTTTTCGGTCCCGCGAACTCCTCTTCGCCGAGAAATGGACTGCTCGCCGGAGTAAGCCACGATTCGCCGGAGTGAGACATTGCTGTATCGCGCGAATTAAATACCTCCGGATTCGTTCGCTTTATTAAAACGTTAAACGCTCGTCATGTTTCAGATTTATTCTTGCTCCTCGCAGCTTTTATTTGCAGCTGCGCCCGGGCGTTTGTCGAGCTTTTAATTTTAAATACAACCCCTGCAAACTTTCGCTCGTCGCCTGGACTTTCGATTAATTTGGCGGCTGACTAAACGCTTGTGTTTTTATTGGTCTGCATTAAGTGGCCGGCTATCAAGACTTATTGGTAGAGGATCGATTATTCAAGCCTGCAAATATTACACTTTGCGGAGTATGCGACTTTAGAGGTTAAGTTCTAAATCAAATTTGCGTTCAATAAAAATTTATATCGAAATACTGTCTGTGTGTATGTAAACATAAAATTCAATATTGAATGTTAAAACGAACGGTTGTACGCATTGCAATTGATTGCAATCGGGGAAAACGATTTACGTTAAACAATTCAAGCGAGCTTTCAATATGCAACAATTATTTATGCCTGGCGGCCGTTTCATTTACAGCGCAACCTTATAACCATTATTTTCCGATAAATATCGAATCAAGAATGATTAAGAGATTTGGAGGCCAATATTTTTCAAAAATTTTCCTCCCAATCTCTAAATAGAGTTGAAATATTGAATTTGACGAGCTGCGCGGAAATGGAATGAAACTCACGAGCTACAGCAAGTAGGCAAAGTCGTTTTTTTCTCTATGGAAGCGGCAACCGGCCTTTCCTCCAGTCAAGGAGCTTCTTTCGCTCTCCGAGCAGACGGGAAGATGATAAATCCGATAAACTCGCGACGGCAGTACGCGCCTTTTTCCGCGGCCCATTCAAAAGAAACAAGCGAGAAAAAGCTCGAGCGGAGAGCCTACGTCTCGCATTTCCCTCACCTTCGTCTTAAGCTGAAAGCCAGGTTGAGGAGTTTTAAATGATCGTTTTGCAGCTATGCTCGATTCTGACGGCAGTCCAAGAGGCTGCGAGTACGCGTGTTTTCCTGAACCTTTTTCCTTTGTAACGAATAGCTTCGATATTTCGCGCTGTGTAACACGAGTTTCACTCTGCAATTGTCAAGTATATCGGCGGGGTCGAGGGACGTTTCGATTGCAAGCGACGTAATGAGCTTGATTGAAAATAACTTGGCGAGCAATGCCCCGCTGCTGCTGCTGCTGCTTGCCTCCACTGTAACCGGAGTGGCCATTGTTGGAGGTAACAAAGTTTAAGCAGCACTTTCGTTATACTTTCGACCCAAGAGGGAGCTAATGTATACGGCTAAATTTTTTTCGAAATGTGAGAGCTTTTAGAATCGAACCTTCCGACTATTGAGCTAGACAGTTAAGTCTGTTCTTCCCCATCAAATACGTTATATTTATTATAATGTGTACCATATGAGTTTAAAAAAAATAAGTGATGGTTAGGCATTTTCGACAGGCAAATAATCAACGTTGAATAAAACTTGGGGGGGGGGGGCAAATAAAAAAGTTTTAACGAAGAAGTTTTAACGTTAAATTTCAGCAAAACTTGTTTTCCCCTCGGCCGCGCGGCGGTCGTTCGCGGAAAATAAAATAAACACGTGTATATATACATTCCGGGGTAAATTTATGTAACCCGCGCGCGTGTACCTCAAAGACCTTTTTACAAATTATTTAGTCGGAAAGCTTACATCAACCCGGAATAAAAAAACTTGCCATACCCGTCGGCGCTCTTTTATTTCACTCGATAAATCCTATACGTACGCCTCGAAACGTATGTGCGCTGTAACTTTCAACGAGTACGTAACTTTAGTTTCTTCTCTCCGCGGGCAAGCGAGTTTCTCAATCGCCCGCCGAACTTTTGTAAAATATTTAATCCGAGGTGTTATACAAATGTATATAGTTATATATCCAAATAGCTTGTACGGAATGGAAAAAAAGCCACCCGATAACGCTTGGAAAAGTACGATTCGAAGTACAGTTTACGCGGAAAATTCGCTGCAAAGCTGGAATAGTTTATTCTCTGTACTTTAATCAAATATCAACCCTTATCATGCGAATTTTATTTTCATCATACGCGCTTTAAACTCGCAATCAATTAGCCGACACGTGTGACTCTGGCTATGGCCCTCTGGCTATGAAAAATCAAATAATCCCCGCGCGCACGAATTCTCGAATTAATCGTCCGACATAGTCGTGTAGAGGGTTCCGAGGCATATTGCAGGCAAAAATCCCGCGGTAGCAACTGGCCCGGGCTAAGATATACGTATATACAAATAAGCGAGGATACCCAAGGGCTATAGAGCTCTCTCTTGGGGTCTGGCTCTCTTGCTCGCGCCTCAACGCTGAACCGCAAGCCGCCACGGGCTTGCACGTGCGTCTTTCCCTTTTCTTCCAGTCCCTCCTCCTCTTCCTGCTCGTGCTCTTATCGCCACCAGTACGGGGCGCGCTGTTGACTCGGGATTTCCAATACGAGATGTTTGCCGTGTCGGCAGGGGTTTGCATTGAAATCGAGAGCGGCTGTCTCGAACGGCCCGATCTTCGCTGGACGGATTGAATTTAGAAAATGATCTTTTATTCGAGCCCTATCGTCTCCTCCAGGATTTTCTCTCTCAACTTGACGCTGATCAATCGTTAGAGTAGCCTGCCAATATTTTATTATTATACATCTTTCAGATTTTCATGAAGCTGTTGACGTTACTAAAATATTCTATAATAGAAAAAGTAAATCTCGTATAACATTTATACGGTCTGTTTCACGAGAAGTTCGTCCTGTTTTTGAAAAACTGTCAGTTTTAATGATTTTAAATGGTTACTCTTTCTGAAATTCAACAAACAAAAAATATTGTCTCGTTGTTATAACATCGCGTTGAATAACTCAATAAGCCAAATGGAAAAAGTTTGCTCTTGTTAAATCTCCACAGAATATGCCGTCTGTCTATCCTCAAATATACCATAAATTTTCCAATCGAATATCCCGAGCGGCACGCTAAAACCGTCAATACGGATTTCAGCTGCATATCCCACGGGTACTTAGTAGTCGACTAGCAATCGTCTAGTCGTAACCCGAAACCCCAAGCTCGCAGGGCCCGCAGACAAAACGGCTGTAGAATCTTGGCGGAATAATGAACGGAATAACCACCTTGGCCGGAATAACGGAGCCCGGCCTGCTGCTGCGGCATTTCACTTGGACGTGAGTGAGACGGAGCGAGCTGTACAGCACACGGGCCCTCTCTCGCTCTCACTCGCGCGAGAGCGCTAAGTGACTCGGCGATTATGCGCGACGAGCGCCATCCAAGCCGGAGTATAGACACTCTACTGTAGAAATGTTTCTTGGCCGAAAGAGAGAGCGAGGGGGGGGGGCAGGATAGACGGGAGGGGTAAAGGGAATCGGTTTTGTGGCGAAACTCGCCACGGCGATTGCGATGCGAAGCTTTTGAATCTCAAAGCGATCTCTCGCAGACGATGGGCGGAGGTGATGCTGGCGGCTCCGCCGGTAACGTATAATCGCCGAGGGAAAAAGCTTTTGATGCCGGGGAGGCCCGTAGCAGCGACCGCCAGGAGAGATGGGCTCTGTGCCGCTACTGCCGCTGCTGCTGGCGCAGCGTCTGGTGAGATTTGGGAAATATCGATCGCGTTGGCGTCGACGAACAGCCGGATAAACGCGACGCGGCTGGTCGTCGTGCGGGAAAAAAAACACATACACGCGAGGATTTTGTTTTTGTTTGTTATTCGCCTTGATATAAAGCAGCTGGCCCCGTTTGTATACAAATATGTTGCGCGAATAATTCAGCTCTCGTGGTTAATAGTCTTGGCTCTTTAATAGTCCGCGTAATTTGCTTGGATTAAAATTGTGGAATTAAATTATAAAGTTGAGGGAAAGAGTATGAGAACTATTCTCGTTACGGTGAGCCGTGTAACGTGCGGAACGCGAGCGGAACGTGGAAAGATTTCCGGGCTTTATTAATTCAAAACCTAATTTGTTTTCAAGCGGTAAATAAATTTTTTGCTATTTGAAAAAAAAATGTTTTGTTGCTGATAATACAAATTTCAAAGGACGTTAGTCATTAAATAACAAAGAAATGAAGGAGCACAAGGAATCTCATACGGAAGTTAAGCGTTAAATATCCAAGTGCATTGTGTCCTCCTACGTGTATAAATATTAATTTTCTCGTGGGGGAAGGGGCCGTGCAAATGAGCGGCATCTTCGGAATACATCGGGCTCATCGGGACTCGGAGAAACGAAGCCGTCGTGACTGCACACAGACGGGGACGTGACGTAGTAGCAGCAACAGTGGTGGCACTGGTAGTTGCTACAGCTGCTGCGTCTGCTCGAGCGAGAGAGAGGGAGTGAGAGAAGTCGAGAGTAGAGGTAGAGGAAGATGCCGCCGGCGGCATTTGGATTCGCTGGCCTAATTCGCCAAGTCGTTAACTGGATCATAGCTCGGCATGGAGATTAGAGGCCGATCAGGCGCGCAAGCTCGTGAGGTACATCCCCCTTGCTCAGCTTTCGCGGCTCTGCAGAGAGAGCTGCACCTCCCAGAGCTAATAGGTAATGGATCAGACGGCTCTCGTGTCTGTGTGTATGTGTGCGGGGAGGGCCCTGGTAATACACGAGAGAGCATCGGACCGGCTCCTCGGCGGCAACGGCGACTAGCTAGCTTGCACGAGTATATGTCTCCAAGGAGCGCAAGCTCGCGGCATAAGCTTTCTCTCCCTCGCGTCCTCGAGCTTGCACACGGAGAGTAGGTTACATAAATCAAACGCCTGGCATAATGGATACTTCCGAAAACTGCGCGCAAGCTGCTGCTGCTCCTGCTACTCTCGGCACGCGACAGCCACCCCACTTCTCTACATCTACCCCTCTTCCCTCTCTTTTCCTCTCGCTCGTGCGCTCTCTCTCTCTCTCTCTCTCTCTCTCTCTCTCTCTCTCTCTCTCTCTCTCTCTCTTGCTCTATTTTAACCCCTTTGTGGCTGACGGGACGGTACGCCGGTATATGACCCGGCGCGTACTACTGGCGATGAATACCGGTCTTAAGCAGAAATTAATCGAGAACGACGTCGTTATGTTCGAGGCAGTTGGGAGGAATGTGAAGAGGAGGAAAGGGGCTCTGGAGTTACCTTTTGATGGATATCTCTGAAGTGTGGCGTTAATAGAGTTCGCGACTGCCGCGGGCTCTCAAAAGCGATGTAGCTGGCCGGCGAGCGAGAGTTTAAAAAAAAAAAAGAAAAAGTAAACATCTCAGGAATATGAATTATTACCTTGTTAGCTTGTTGGGGATAGATTATGTTTTAAAGTTAGTTTTAAAAAAGCAAAGATTACCCTGTTATCTGAGGACGAACTTGACGTTTCTATTGTTCGAGCAACGTAACCAATAGCCTAGCATAAAAATTAGTACTAAATCGCAGCGCATTCTATCATCAAATTTCAACTATTCAATTTTACGGCACTGCAGCGTATTTTTCTGTCCCCTTTAGTTTATTTTATGTTTCTTTTTTTCTCCTCTGCCAAGGAAAACACCGGTAGCGCATAGTCTGGCAAGCCGTATCGAGTCTGGGGGAAAAAAGAAGTAGACTCATCTTTTACCGAGATCTCAAGCCGAGCGAGCAAAATTCTTTTTGCGCCTCTTTCTCTGGTATGGGGTTGCCTGGCCCGAGAGCGAGGGGGCAGACACACACGCGGCGCGCATCAATTTCATTCGACCGCAAACGAATCGCGTGTAATCCATTTACCGGATTCCAAGAGCTCTGCACAGCTCTCTCTCTCGCATTTCTCCCTCCTCCCATATCCTTCCGGCTGCTGCTACTGGCGTCGTTATTGATAGATAAATCGGCAGGGAGGCAATAAAAATGCTGGCGGTTAAGTGTCGAATTTTCCTTTCGCACCCGCACACGAGAGACGGGAGAAAGCGAGACAGAGAGATGCGCCACCCTTTCGTCACCCCGTAACCCTAGCTTCTTTTCGACCATGCACTCGAAAGCCGCTGGAGTGCCGAGAAATTGAAGGCAGCAAAAACAGCGACCGGAAATGATTGGAGGAAATAATAGATGCCGCAAGAGGCGCTATCTTTCTTTCTCTCTCCCTCGCACTTCGTTTTTACTTTCCTTTTATTTGTCTCGCTGTACCCGACCTCTCGGCCGCGCTCTGTCGTCCACTTCGCTTCTTTCAGCAACTCCATTAAAAAGAAAGCTCGAGTCGGAAGCTGAGAAACTGCTGGGCTCGTGCGAAAAGGAAATGAGCCGTAATTGGGAAGTACACTTTTCCTCCCCAACGTTTTTTCTCCTCTTTTTTTTTTGCTCTCTCGCTAGTCGCGCTAATCTGCTTTATTTCGATGTCAAAATAAACGCACAGTATAATAATGCCGAGCCACGCACCTGCGGGACTTCATATAGCGCCCGAGCAGCAGTTGTAGTTATATTTACCTGTTTTAAAAGTTCGACCAATCGATCCTCGAAAACAAAGCTCGCTTAAATACTTTTAATTGATTCGATTATACACACTTGTTGAACGTGTAATTAGCTTTAAATTTCAATTGAATTTCGCTTGGTCAAAGTGCTTGCGCAAAGCAAATGCTTTTTTTAATTGCTTTTTACGCTAATTTAATATTAAATTTCTCTGCACACGATATACGCGTGCTAATTAACCCATTAAATCCTGAGCCGAATCTAGGCGAGATAGCATCCATCTAACTATCTGAACCGTGTCTTTTTGTAAAAAAAAAATACCCCTATT
>JAPYYQ010002949.1:0-27342 GCA_030522585.1 Anagyrus pseudococci | reverse complement strand
ATTAATCACTCTTATTGAGTGCTAATTCACTCAATTTGAGTTACCGATGCTACTTCTCTTTCAAAGAGTGAAAAATTCACTCGAATAAATTTAGAGAGAAAAGTCTACGAATAGTGTACCATACTATATTATCTGGAGGTAGGGAAGGGGGACCAATCTTGAGTTTATTATTTTTTAAATGATAAATTTGAACAATTGTAAATCTTTTTTCCCCGAGTTTTTGTAGCAGCTATTAGTACAGTACCATTCAGATAAGATAATTAAGATACAAAATATTTTGTTGATTACACGAGTCAAATCAATACAATTGTAAATGTACATTTTTTATAGCGATAAGGATTATGGAATAAGAACTTTTCGTAAGTTAATATTATAAATATTCAATTAGTAATTAATCTGACATCAGAAATAACTACATTACTCGTGTAAGTAATGTATAAAGATTTGATATAAGCCAATATATGACTTTTTCAATGTCTCCTTTCAATGAAACTTCTGCAAAGAAATTATGCACAGCCACGAACATCTCGCACTCGTTGCCTCGTAATTTTCAAGGTTGCATAATATTAACTACATATTTACGGCTAAAGTAAAAGTGAAGATCACAGACGATACTATTTTATAAAGCGAAACCATCGCTTCGATATAGAGTAGCCAAGATTCGTGATTACACTTTAAAAATAAATTCATTAAGCAATTTGAAAAAAAAATCTTTACTTTTTCTGTTCCGAAACCGGAATTATCAAGCCGCTCGCTAATTACTCATTTTAATTTGTCACTTCCCTCAATTTTTTTTTAATCACCATATCCGAAATATTCATTATCAAGCTGAGGCATTAAACCCTACATTAAAAGAAAATCTCAACTTCTGTATAAGTAATTACATCTTACATCACACAGGTATAATCTGAAGTATTAAATAAGTTTTTAATGAAAATGTATGCACTGGAACGTGTGTTTTTATATTAAGCAAACTTTACAAGATTTTTGTTTTAAAAATGGATGATTCTTAGATAAAAATACGATGGAAATTATTTTCTTGTTATGTGGATTGTGCAACAGTTTTTCAATGTTTTTACTTATTTGAAAGTCCAAGTGATAAATTGTGCAATATATATTCAAGTATTACATAAAATCGCAATTAATCGTTTTTCTTTACAAGCTACAAGTATATACGAGTTTTACGAATAAAAAATACGCAAGAACAGGAAAACAGAAAGACAAAATATAAACTTTGTTTTCCGTGAAGGCAATGTAGATAAATAAGTTAAAAAAGTCTTAGAAATTTGGAAGAAAGTTAATTTTTTCTTGAAGTTTTTTCCAGCATACTATATATAAATCATTCTATGAAAAAAAAAATAAAATTTAAAATAGATTTGTACAATGATAAATCTGTTCGAATCAAAATGGCTACTGTTTGGAACTATCTGCAATGTGCAAAAAATGAATGTTTTAAAAAAATGTAGCCGAGTTCGTTAAAAAAAGTGCACAAAGAAGAAAGCCTTAATGAATAAAAAAGGAGCCCCAAAAAACATTAAATTTTTAAGTATTCAAAATCAAGAATCTTGTTATATTACGTATTCAAAATGAAGAAAGAAATAAATCTTTCAGGCATCCAGCATCCAGCGTCGAAAAAGTAAAAAAGAAAAAATAAACAAAAACAATTATCACACGAATAAAAAAAGATAGTTGTATTCGCTTAGAAGATTGATTGATAACTGGTTTACTTGATCAAGGCCAAGGTCAAATGGATACGACTAGAAATTCACGTTGTAGTTCGCGCCGAAGAATAGATGAAATTAAAGGGGGGGAATAGGAAAACTATGTATCGTAATTTATAATAAAATCAAAGCATAAAACGCGCAACGTAAAGATCAAGTTTTATTCGCCATCAAATAAGCAATTACAAGAGACAAAGTCAGGAAAGAAGCGGCCAGAGTAAAAAAATACCAGCACGAGAAAGAAGGAGAAATGTCAAAAGCAAGTTAAGCTCCGTTTCTCTCTCTCACTCTCTCATCTCTTTTTTCACCTCAATACAAGCAGCAGCCCGAAGAGAAAAATAAAGAAGCTTCATCTGGCAAGATAGAAAGAGAAAGAAAGAGCAAAAAGTAAGCGGCGCGCATAAGCGCAACGCGACGGACGCTGGGGAAAACCCAAGTCTCTCTCTCTCTCTCTCTCTCTCTCTCTCTCTCTCTTTCTGTCGGGTTAAAGGCACGTCGGTGTATACTCGGGCGGCGATCGCGCACACCTACACGCGAGCGCGCGTGCAGGCGTCGCTGGCGGTATCCCCGCCGCGCGCGTGCACAGTTGAAGAGATAAAGCGGAGTACGAAGCGAGAGAGAGAGAGAGAGAGTGTGTATGGACTATGGGTCCGTGGTTGCCGAGAGAGCTCCGGCGTTGCTCTGTGGGCTTTTCAAACGCTCCCTCCAGAGCGATCGAGCGGTCGGCGGAGTACGCGTGCGCGCGCTACGTCCGGCCAATGGGAGTAACGCGGTGACGCCACTCGCAGCCAATCGCCGATGCTGCTTCTGTCGACACGCGCTATTTTTAGCCGCACAGTGAGTCACGAGATATAAGGCAGTACGGTTTAGTCGCTCGGCAGCCAGAACGAGCGGAGCCTCCGCGCGCTGTGTATCGGACGAGAGACGGGCCGAGAGACACTTTTCCTCGGTAGAACAGCTGTTTACGCGCTCTAGCAGCAGCAGCAGCTCCTCTTTATACCTATACGTTGACGCGGGGCGTGCTCAGTCACGTACGCGCCGGGGCTTCGAGACTGTTCCGCAGGTGCTCTCACGTCGTGTAGAGCCCCCCCCTCGTCGGCTTCTTCGACGTTCGGCTTTAAAAGTTCCTCGATCGCGCGTGTGCGCGCCTACACCCACGGCCCCGGGGCAGCCTAGTGTTGTCGCGTAGGCTCCCCTTTTGCTCCGATATACATCCAAAGCGGAGCAGACGCCGCCTCGAGTGCGCGCAAGTTATCGCGAGTGGTGCCATCGAGAGATCGGTGCGCGTTTACGCCCCAGCCGAGTGAGAGAAGACTTTTCCCGAGGCAGCCACCAGCAGCAGCAACTTCGAGGAGAGAGAGAGCGAGAGAAAAAAGGAGCCGAGTGCCGCCGTCACGTGTTATGTAACTCGGGAGACTCTGGCTCCCCTTGCAAGTGCGTAATACAACACACCCACGTACGGACGAGAGAGAGAGAGGAGGAAGGAGAAGAGTTGTGCGGAGGTTTGGAGGAGAGAGAAGACAGAGAGAGAGAGAGAGAGCGCGATAATAAAGTGCTTGCAGGCCGAGGGAGAAAGAGCAGGAGGTTTTTCGATGGTGCGCAACTCGACGATGGAGCCGACATTCTACGAGGATCAAGTGGGCGCGATTTACGGGCCGACGGCGAACCGGATCGGCAACGGCGCTGCCGGCGCGATTGGCAACATGAAGCGCAGCAACCTCACGCTCGATCTCAACGGACGGCAGGGCCTGCCGGCTAAAAGGCCGAAGCTCGGGCCCATGCCGCCGACGACGATAAGCCTGACGCCGCTGCTCAACTCGCCGGACCTCCTCAAGATCGGCACGCCGGAGTTCGAGAAGCTGCTGATAGCCCAGCCGGACGGTATGATCACGAACCTGCCGACGCCGGCCTCGCAGATCTACTTCGAGCGAACGGTCACCGAGGAGCAGGAGCAGTACGCCCGGGGCTTCGTCGAGGCCCTGAACGAGCTCCACCACTCGGACAGCTCGCAGGAGCCGGGCAGCATCCACGGGGCGACGTACACGACCCTCGAGCCCCCCGGCAGCGTCCAGAGCACCGAGTCCCTGCTCAGCCAGGGCTTGGTCCACGTGAAGGACGAGCCGCAGACGGTGCCGAGCGTCTCGAGCTCGCCGCCCATGTCCCCCATCGACATGGAGTCCCAGGAGCGCATAAAGCTCGAGCGCAAGCGCCAGCGGAACCGCGTCGCCGCCTCCAAGTGCAGGCGGCGCAAGCTCGAGCGCATCTCGAGGCTCGAGGACAAGGTCAAGCTGCTCAAGGGCGAGAACAACGACCTCAGCCAGGTGGTCAACAGGCTGCGCGAGCACGTGAGCAAGCTCAAGGAGCAGGTCATCGACCACATGCACTCCGGCTGCCAGATATCCGCCCTCCCCGGCATCTTCTGAGACAAAGCGCCGGCGCTGCTCGACGACGACTCCTCCTACAGCCTCGACGACATCTTAAGCTCCAGTTGATCGTGGTTGACCAACTGTCGCAGCAGACTCGGACACTGACTTTCGGCTGACAAGCCCCTTTCCTGTGTAAAGTGCGATGTACTCAGTGACGACTTGGACGCTAAAACGTTGCGCAAAGACTCTGTATGGCTCTTGGAGCTGACGAGGAGAGCGAAGGAGATGAAGAGAGAAGACGGAGAGCGCCTGGATGGAGAGGAGAGAGTGCTCGCGAGCAGCGGACGAAGCACAAACGGGGCGCGGCCATTTTGGAGAACGCGCGCCCAAGTACGAGGGAAATTCGAATTTCCCCCCGCGGGGACGATCGCGTCTCGCCGTTCCCGCATTGTACGTTGTATATTTCTATAAATATTGTACATTGACATGGAAAAAAGAAATCGTTTTCCGTTACCAGTTGCGATTATGTAGCCCTTACGTCTTTTAGCTTACGAATATAAACGTGATGCCATGCATCGGGTGTTTTGGCGGCGATTTTCCGATTGTTGGTTTTAAGGCATTCGCAGTTAACGATATATCGGTTCTCACCAGCGGTTCAATACATCGTTGTATTTTTCTCAATCAATTTATAAACGGCCATGCTCGTGTCATATATGTTGTCGGCGGTTAAACCGTCCGAATTCGCGCACGTGCTTCTAGTCCTGGGAGTGTTTTGTACGAATCGCCCTGGCCATAATTGTCGTGCCGACCGTTTTCCATCGAATCGCACGCATCAGTCCACTGTAAAAAACTTTGCCGGACCGATATATTGTTTTTGTACATTCACATAATTCAGCGTGGCTCTCGTACACGCATTCGAGAAGAATCGCAGTTGATTGTAAATTTGTATTTTGAGAATCTCGTTACCAATTCAAATTTGACACCAACTTTATTTTTTTTTTCGAAGCTTTGTCTTTGGCGCTGGCTTTTTTTTTATTTCACATATGAAAAAAGCTCGTAGCATCGAACGACAACATAAGCGATTGCTTTTGCCGTCTTGTTTGTCTCGCCGAGCGACCGAGCTCGCTCTCTCGCGAGGTGCAATATACATATTTTATAATTTAACCGAGAAAAAGGCTAAGTGAAGAGGAAAGTCGAGCAATATTTTTCTTCGAGTATGCCAAATGTACGTGGTGAAAGTGTATTTATATTGCAAAGGTATAAAGCTCTACGCGATTATTTATTTATTGCTGTTTATAAGAAAGAAAGAAAAAAAAACGCTTTTATATACGTATTCCCCCTTGAATCGCCAAGAAAAACGTTCGCTCAATTCGAGATAAATTCCTCTTTACTAAACTCCGACTTTAAACATTGCCTAAACAATTACGTTTTATAAATGTTAAGTGACACACTGCGTATTTTATATGTCCACTTTTGAAAAGGCGACTTTTTTTGTGGTCACAAACGAAAGAAGAAAAAAAATGTCTGGATCTCCTTTTCACATTTTTTTACTTTGTATTATTCGTCCGTAGGACGGACAACCAATCTAATGCTTTCAAAGTTTGTCTCTTGTAACTCGTGCGATTCGCAAAAAGTTCGACTTTTGCGCTCCTTACAAAGAAGGTACTCATATATATATATATATATTTATAACAATCACAGCTTTTACCGATCTTCTTTTTTTTTATTAAGTGTTGTATAAAGAAAGTGATAAAGCTTGTTGTGTACAAATACGATTAATTTAAAACATTGTAAAAAAGATTGACTGTTTGTTCTTTGTTTTGCTTTATACGTTTCGAAGAACCGAGAACTACGATCTTTGTGCGTCGTTCAAAATAATTGCGCTTAAAAACGAATGAACAAAGTCAGAACACGGGACGAGGAGAAATCCTAGATAGAATATAGAAACGAATTTTTATTCTCTCTTCATTTGTTTGTTCATTTTTTGAAAATAATGAATAAAGTTTTCAAAAGACGTAAACAATGTTTAAATTGAATTTTTTCAAGAAAGTCTACGTAAAACGCGTGCTTTGTTAGACTTTCTGGGCAAGCAATTCACTGCACAGTGTGCCTTTTCAAGAAAATTTCAAAACGAAGTAAACCGGCGCGCAGCGGACACGCATACGACGTTTCGCGCGTAGCTGGCTAACTGATCGTTCCTCCCCCTCATTTATCTATATCCCTGCCGACCTTTTTTCGTTGCATGCTCTTCGCGAAAGAATATCGAGTGTCGCGCAAAGAATGCTGCTTTGTACTGTAAATCCCCCCAACCCCCTCTTTTTCCATATTTTTGTAAAAGCTATATGTAAAGCGTCGTGATGACATGAGAATCGCTCTAATCTTATTTTTGTAAAAAAAAAGAAGCGCAAGCTCGTTTGCGAATCAAAGTCAAGCGGTGACAATTTTGTAATCTTACATTTGAATTGACAATCGGCGATGCTCTTTGTGCGCGGCTTGAACCGCCGTCGGAAAGCTTGTAAAAAATGCACGAAAATGTTCGTGCGCTTGTAAATTTTTCGTTTTTTATATATATCATGAAGCGGCTTACACAAACGTATGAAAGTAACGAAACAATATGTGATTTAGTATTTAAGCGACAAAACCCCATTAGAGTATATAATTATATACAAATATATATTATATATTTTAGCGATACTGCGTAAACACAGAGAGAAAAGCGAAATACACCACAACACGGCATGGCTGCCACGTTAATACATAACGAGACGCGAACGATTTTATTTGTAAAAATTACTTTTTTAAATTAAAAAAAAAACAAAACATTAATTGCAGTTTTAAAAATGCGTTTTCTTATGTACTAACGTGCAATCATTGATTTATATACAAATACATAAAAATATAAATATGTTATATATTATATATATATATTGTATACCGACAGAGATCGAATAAATCTTTTTTTACAAATAATTTTATTTTTGAATCAAATATAAAATAAATTTTACTATATTATGCAAATATAAAACAGGTCTTTGATTATTTTGACAATACCCTAGACTCAATAAAAAAAAGTTTCAAGTAGAAAAATCGATATTTATATACTTATTATATATTAACGTAAAGTAAAATCAATTTAACTATTCTTAGAAAAATTAGTATCAAAATATAAAGTACAATTGACTCTCAAACATAACAATTGGCAACGGTATATAAATTTACAGTATTATTCATCATTTATTACAACGTGACATTTTGCCAAGAGAGAGAAGTCCTTTACGAAGAATTTCGTAAAATTAAGTACGAACAAACGAGGAGAAAAACAGAGAGAAAAAAAGAGCAAAGCGTCGGGGAAGGGAGAACGATAGTAATAAAGAGGAGCCAGCAGCAGCAGCTCTTGCTCCCACCCTTTCTCCCTAATTAAAGCAATTGGCTATTGGAGCAATTGGTTTCAATTGAGAAAAGTTCTCCGTAGGAATTGAGATTGGGATTTGTAGATAACCATTTGGAGCCAAATATCTTCACTTTTAACGTATATCCGTTTACAGTCTCCTCGTCAAACTAACTCAATACACTGCTAAATTTTGTTTGAAAAAATTATACTTATTTGACTTGACATTTCAATTTTAAAAGATTATTATTCAACCGCACAAACGTGCACATATAGCAAAGCCCACTGCTCAGGGGGGCGGATCGTAAAGCGTTCGTTATCATTTAAGGCCTCTCGCTCGAGAGACGCTCTAAATTCCAAGCAATCTTCGGAGCCGGCTCCGCCGCCCGACAGACGCTCGGTGTAAATATGTGAAAAGTACTTAGGCGTGTTATCGGCCGGGCACGTAATCCGGAAACGCATAGCGATGTGCGCGGTTCGTTGCAGCACATACGCGCCGATCGCGCGAGAGAGACATCGCTGGCTGCGCGTGTTCGGTCTCCTTGACAAATTCACTTCTCTCGAGAGAGACAGATGACATTTTCTTCGCTCGGGCTGTAATGCAATTGATGACGCGATGATTATTGAATCAAAGATTGAAAAATCCGTTTGTAACCACAGAGAGACGAGTATATACCGATGTGTAATTAAATAAATCGGATTACGACTAAAACAATAGCTAGACGCAACAAACAAATCAACGTGTCTCTACGCGCACACGCTCGTGTTTATATCCGAGGGGAACCAGTTTGCTTATACACCGTGACGCGCATTGGGGGACCTCTTGTACTCTCCTTTTTCCTCTTAAACAAAAAAACAATCAACGACAAAAAAAACGCGAAGCCACGCTAAAACATTCCTCTCCCGGCGCCGTTTTTCCCTTACGAGCGCGCAAATTTGGCGCCCTCGCCTTACAGTCGCGTATAAAGCCGAATATCAAGTCCGGCGCCGGTCCGCTCGTTACTCCGTTAGCACGTTATACCTTACGGCGCGTTGTTTGTTTCCGGATCGGTCGACAAGAGAGCCTCCGCACGCACGGTTAATGCCAAGGGCCGTGTGACATTTGTACGAGCGTTTTATTAAGCTCGCGTGAGAAGCGCGCGTTTAGCGCGCGGGGCTGAAAAGAGCGGGGGGGATTAAGTTTGTGCATCTCTTATGCCGATGCTTTAATTATCGCGATGGAATCGTGGCCGTTTTCTCGTAAAAGTCTCGAGGGCTTTTTTATGACGCGCTTTTAGGACGTTCGTATATATTGATTAGAGTACAAACGATAAGCGGACTTCGTATTTCGCTTAATGATAATTTTGTTTGGTGGCTGTACGTAATGTATACCCGAAGTTCGATATTCCTCTGAAATTTATTCGTTTCCTCGTGTGTTTGACGCTTCACATTCTTCGTTTACTTTGGGAATAGCTCTCCAAGGCGAAAAAGTGTAGTGCGTGTTTTATAATCCGCTGTATTGACCATACTCTCTCGTGGCTCGAGAATAAATAATACGACTTACAATGTATCGTACAATACATTGTATATATGCATGCTAAAGCTTCGTTAAGCGTCACGTCGAATCTAGAGAGAGAACTAAACAATATGCGAACACGCGAGAACATCTGGCCAGCTGCTTCAACCGCGCACGTGCCAATGTACACGGGAGTAACAATTGCGTCGCAAGAGTAGGAGACTACGTAAACGAGCCGAGTGGCTTACCTGTAATACGCGATCTACTGTCTGTCCAGCGGCTCGTGTTTGGTCGAAACGACCAAACGTGATTTGGCCTGGAAAAATAAGAGTGGAGAGCGTTGTGAGGAATGTCGAGTAAAATTTTTAGATTTGCTCTTGTACGATGTGAATAAAGTTATATTATCATTATTTTTCATATAAAAATCTGCGTCATATGCGCGTTACAAAACTGTTTGCGCCCGTACAAATAAATTTCGTACGATAACAATTCGCAAACGTAAACAGCTCGGTTTTTAGCTTATCTATTAACGTCAGCGAAACAAAAAAAGAGAGAGAAGATCGGAATTTTCGAGCGAGGAAAACAAACAGAAATCGTATTATAAGCCGCAGGCCAACAGTTGTCAGCCAGACGCAAGACACGTGCGTTTTCGTCGCTCGTCACTCCCTTCTTTTCGTAGCGCGTAATCTCCCGCGGTTAACTGGGTCACTCCCCCCCAGCTCATCGAGCATTCGCCGAATCTCGTTGTCATTCATGAAATACCAACAGCGGCGCGCTCGCGTTCACCAATCTATTAACCTTTTTTTTTCACCGACCAGATGATTCACCGAGCTTCGGAGCTCGCGCGCGTTATTGTTGCACAACTTTCACGTCAAACAGGCCCGCTGGCTTTCATCTGAGGCGCAGTTTGATGCGAAATTTTCGGGGAAATACCTTGGCTTCGGGGGCTCGTTGCGCCGATTATGCCCGGTAGATCGGATGATTCACCTTGTCATCTTATGCTTATTCGTTTTAGAAGAGCTTGAGCAACACCTTCTTCCCGGTATTGCGCTATAGCTGCGTGCAACGATAGCTACGTACATGAATATTGCAGTTTGATCGGTATACGTTGGAATAATTTATGTTGTTTTCATTTCCATTTAAACTTTTGAAAAACATGTATTTTAAATCTACGGGTTGATGATCCGTTGGGTCGAAAAACAAGATTAAAAATTAATTATGTTTATGTGTGTCTCTTTCTCTGAAATAGTGCTATAAAACAAAATTTTAATAATTATCAAACATTTGACAAATCGCTGGCAAAATTAATCTTCACGAAATAGAACGAGCGCGAGATCGTTCCATACGCTTCAGCTTCGGCATCGCGTATATTCGAGCGTTGAAAAAGAACAAGAGCGAAATAGCCGAGGAGGCTTGAAGCCCTCGTATTTTTCAACGCGGCAGTAGGCCCCCGCGCGATATCATTTATAAATTCCATCACTGGCTTCTCGGAAAGACTCGGCCGCCTATCCCCCTTGCCCTCGATCTCTCGCACACACACACGCACTGATACACACGGACAGACGCACACTACGGGCAAACCGGAAAGAGTGGCGGATCGGAATTTTGGTAGGCGGCCAAGAGAAAAAGAAGCTGTGAGGCAGCTCCGCGGCGCGAGAAATCAGCAACCGGAAAACACATGGTGGGCCCACGAGGAGCACACGCGGAGAAACAAAGAAGCCTTGACGGCGAGCTGAGGACGACCGGCTCTCTCTCTCTCTCTAGAGGATATCTTGAACATATACGCCTTGTCTCTTGTAGCTCCCGATAATCACGAGCGCTCATCGGCTTTTCCGTACGACCGGAGGACGCCTCTTGTCGTCCGTTATGGTATTACTTTGCCATGGAAGCTGTTCCATATTTTTTCTTCTTTTTTCGGTTGAATATAGCTCGCGTCGGCAAAGTCGTGCACGTGAAAGGCATTAGCGAAGATTACGTCTGCTAAAATCGGCTTTAACGTCTGCTTTTCGTTGGCGTGGATGTCGAGAGGAGACATGTGTAATTGCCATAGGGGAAGAAGTTTTTTTTGCTTATAGATTATGGTTATTTAAAAGCCATTTACATATCGTGTTTTCGTGATTTTTATCAAAGTCTCGGGCAGCCTATTTCCAAAAGCTGTGAAATCGTCGCAGAGAGAGAGACGCATTATAGATATCTCGAAGCGCATCTCTTACCGTTTTGGCTGCAGATTAAAATTTCGAGATTAATCGATCGATAGCGCACACCATTTTTCCCTATTAAAAACCTTCGTGTTAATTATGCAAATTTTATCTATAATGCACGCGTAATAACGTTTAATAACCATTAACAAGACAATCATATCGCAATCCGCGCCGCTAGGCGATCTGACAACGAGATAAAAAATATAAGTAAAGCACGAATATCTCTCGTAAGTGCAGGCCTCGAAAACTATCAATCGAAAAACGCATTAGGCGCAGAATTCGAGCGATCTCGTTAATTATGCGGAGAGCAATACACGCGTGTACGCAGCAGCGACAAAATCCCAAAGGTGCAAAAACAAGCATAAACAAACTCGGCATACGGATTGGATAAAGCGAGATCGTATAAAGCGAGGGAATATTTTTCCAAGGCGACGCCGCTCGGGCCGCGCGGATCCCTGAGCTTCGCTCTTTTTTCTTCTTTCCTTCAGCTTTGTCGAACGACACACTTTCGGAATCCCCGAGCTCTCGATAGCGTATACACCTCCGCTATCGCGCGTACGTAGCTCTGCTTCTTGCCTGCGGGCTCCTATTGCGCAACTCCGCTATTACTTTTATATTAATTTTTATCCTTTTTTTCACCTTCTAGCCGTTTTCTTTTGGATATTCTAGCGATCGTCCTATAGGATCGTTTAAAAAATCGCCGGGCATTAGTGGTAAGGCCGTGATCCCGCTGCCAGCGCTATTGTGCGTGGCCTTGGCGTAACGAGAAAAAGAGTGATTATTTGCTCTTTTAGACTTGCTTTACCCGTGGCTTATTATACTGTTTTCTTTCTCTTTTTTCATTTTTTTCCGTACAAATTTGTTATTTTTTTTTCCAACTCGGTATGTACAGCAACAACAGCTTCTTTTAAATAACAGTTCCTCGTTTTCTCGAAGCTTTTTTTAACGAGCACCATACAATCGCAAGTGCCTAAAAAGCCAAATATTTATCTAGCCACTAGAAACGCTCCAAATGGAATAAGCGCACAAAGCGCGCCCGTGGGGAAGTGGGAAAGAAAACAATTGTAGGTGCTTGGAGAGGGGCTAATTTATAACATTCAAAAGAGGGGGCTTCGCCATAAAAACGACGTTAAATTGTCCCGACGAAGAGTGCGCACACCTTTCAGCCGGTCTCTTTATGCGACCTGCTTATTTAAGTTGGAGGAAATCCAATAGTTGCGAGAAATGATTGTTATAAAAAATGTTCTATTGATAACTATTCGTATTTATCGTCCGATTCAAGGAAAACGCACACACCTCTAACGATCCTAACAATTTTAATCGGTATTGAATAGCTAAAAAAAAAGGATAATCGTAGAAAAATCACAAACAAACAAACAAAAAATAATCCGAAATAAAGAAGGTTTCGGAAACAGGATGTCAATGCCACGGCCTTGATATCCTAGCCGACTAAATATCCGTTAGGACGTCCTTCGAGCGTTCTCGTGCGCCCGAGCATCGGATCCAACCAGCCTTGCCTCTCTCTCTCTCTATCCACCTAAATCAAAATTCGATTTCGCGTCTATTCACGGTAAATAACCGCAATCGTAAGGAGAAAAAAAAAGAAACGAGCCAGGGATAATGACCAAGAGCACCGAGTAACATTTACAGCGAAGCAGCTCACCAAGTTGTTGTATTTACTGGAAGTATAGTCGTCGAAGGTTGCGCAAACGAATGCCTCTATAGCGAACGGTTCTTCTCCGCGAGAGCCGCCTTAGGCGCGCGCGCGCTCTCTCGCTTAGAGACGCTGCCTTATTTCTCTCTCTGGGGCCTGATTCCGCGCGATACATAACGAAAATTGGGTTCTGCACATGCGCAGAAGCTTATATGAACGGCATAACGCACGCGTTATAGTTACAGAATCAAGCCCCTGGTGTACGCGTGAAAAATGTCCGAGGACAGGCTGGACGATAAAGGCAATTTGTACTTGTCCCCCGCGGGCGCAACAAATACGCACCCGGCGAGAAACGAGGATTCTATTTTTAAAAGGCTTTCCTCGAGACCATTCTTGATTTGCCCCCGTATATACCTGCCAGTCTCGGTCGCGAGAAGAGCGCAGATTTCGATATTTGAGCTTTGTCGCTTGAAAATAAAAGTTGTACCTTTTTTCTTGTTAATTTTTTCTTAAACATCTGAATAATCGGTTGACCTATACAAAATTTATTACCATATTACGCATATGCGACGCACGTGACATCATACATCTTTTTAATATTGCATCTCGAGCGAAGCCTTATACCGGCGATTAAGACCACTCGCAGGGCGGCACTCGGGCAAAAAGCGCAAGAGAGGAAACAAGCCTTGTCGCGCGAGATAGCGGCGAGATAGCAGCCGCGGCAGGGCGCAGCTCGCCGCCAAAGCCGGCTTTATCGCTCTCTCTCTCTCTCTCTCTCTCTCGCCAAGTCGTTCGCGAGAGCCTTGGAAAAATCCGCTGCAGCGGCTTATCTCGCGTAAAAGCCCCACTCGTGAACAAAGTGCGCTCGTTCGCGCGCATTAGATTCGCGGAAAGCGGGAGAAACTCGGCGTTCGATCCGCGCGGGCCCAGATAACGACGCTATACGCCCGACGTATTTATAGAGAGACAGAGAGGAAGGAGGGAGGGGGGGTCGCGCATGTGCGTGTGCGGGGACGTTTTCGGCCGAATCGGCGGCCGCACGTGCTTGGCCTAATAAAGAAGCCAGCGAGCGCTCGTTATTCCGGAGTGCTGCTCTCTCACCGCACGCGGGCACAAAGCGTACTTTGCTCTCTGCCTATTTTTATGTGTGCTGCGGTGGACAAGAGGCAGTGTCTACGCCCTCTGCCTTTACAAAGAGTTTTAGAAAATCCGTGAGCTGGTCGGGTGAAATTTCTGCGCGAGAAAATCGCTTACGTAAAGCGGCGGCAGTTTCGATTGTATCCAAATTCTCATATTCGCTACTGTGTACTCTGCGTTTCTCTAATGTTCCTTTAACTGTCGCGCATAATATACAGATAATGAGGGCCGACATAATCGCGAAATATGTGTCTGTGTGTAAACCGTGGGTTTCGTGGATTCTCGTTTTGTACGAGAATGCTATGTACATTTATTAAACGATCTCTCTCCCCCCCAGTGTAAACAATGCTGCTTATGCTCGGACATTCAAACTAATGGTCGGATTTAAATTTTAATTTAAAGATTTAGATTAGAACAATCTCGAGTAGCGCGATGTAAATTTCAATGATAAATGTTCCAGCTATTTCTCTCTTTTTTTTAAATTAAGTTATATTCTCGAAAAATAATAAAAAAAGTAACGAACATTCATTATATCTATCATCGGTGTCTACGTAAAATTCGTATAAACGAGTTTACATTTGTAAATCAAACAAGCGAACACTCAATTTACATTCACGTAACTCGAAAACAAAGAAACTCCAGCGTTTAGCAACAGATAGAGAGTCTGCGTTGTCTCGGCCGATCTATATACTTTGCACAAACCAGACAACCCTCATGCCGCTTCCTCGTGCGAGAGTATCCGCCGTCGCGTGGGCGTATAGGCGTTGGAGAGAGGGGGCTCTTTCTCTCTCTTGAGAAAGAGAGAGAGCAAGCGCGTGTGCGGCTTCGCGGAAAAAGTCAGGCGGAAAATTCGCAGCGAAGCTGCTGGCTTTTGAGCTCGAGAGAGAGAGACGCGACCGGGGGCGTCGGATAATGTAGGCCAACGGAGAGCCGCGCCACGCACAGCGACGCAGATAAACTTGCTTAGCTCAAAACAAGATCGGCTCTCTCTCTCTCTCTTTCTCTCTTTCTCTCTCTGGCTTTTAAGGCCCCCAACTCCGCCGTTGTTTCAAAGTCAAACTTTCAAGAGAAGAATAAAGAAGAACATTTTTAATATACGTAAAATAGCTCAATGGAAATAATTGAGAAATGCATACACATAACAAACACAGCGCATGTCGAACCGTTTACCAAGCAATATACACACATATCGCTTATATCCTTAGCCCCAGAGATTCGCGATAAAAGACACGCTCTCTCTCTCTCGCGCCGGAGCAATTTGTTATCGGCAGCTCGATATAATAGAAAATCCGTTTTCTACAACACCGGCCGCGACTTCTGCGCGCGCGACGCTATGTCAAAGGGGCGCGCTCGAGCGCACGTGCCGCGCGCAGTGAATAATCGCTCGGCTCTAGGCCCCTGTCTCTGCCGCTCGTATTTTCAGGTGGGGGGGCGGCGGCGGCCAGGGCTTGTAAATCATTCGGAATTTTTTCCTCATTCCGCCTATGGATCCGTATACATTGAAATGCTCTTTCTTATGTTCCCGTACGGACGTGTCCATTCTCTTGCCGAGAGTATACCGCCGTATAGTAGTTTTGACTTCTTATTGCGCTGCGCCTTAGACCGAAACTTTATTTCGAGACCCCCTCGGTTTCTCCGAGTGTATAACTAAATTATTGCTTTAATCTTCATTATCGTTAAATAAACGAGATCGTTATCACCCGCTATAGCTATTTCCTCTCGAATTACAACTCCGTCACTAACGTTTAATAAACTTGCTCTAAAACGTTCTCGTCTCGATTGTTCAAACAAAATAAAGCCGCAGAGCCGAATGTATATAAGTTTGCACAAAGTGGATTAGCCCCTTTAAACGCAGCTGCGTATATAGGCACGGAGAGAGAGAGAGATAGAGACCGCAGCGTATGGTTTATAATGCGGAGGAATGCGCGCGTAAACAAAGGACTCCGGTCACACGCACGCACACACATCTATATACGAAGGCACGCGCGCGCTCGCGCATTTAAGCGCGACGCAGGGAGATAATGAAACGAGTGCGCGCGTAATTTGCATGGGGTTTCGGCTCGGGGAAAAGCCTAGCCTCTCTGTACGCTTCTGATTTCGCTTATATAGCGATGCCGTTAACAGGCGGCGGCTTTCACTTCTTCCCTGAGCTTCTCCGAGCTTTCATATCATCCGCGAGCCTCTGCAGACGGATGATTATCCAATCAGTGGATTTTTCTAAGTAGTTCCGAGGAAAATGATTGGAATTGAAATTATGATCGTATGAGCGTGTGTTAGGCGCGACTGATTAAGATTGGAATTTCAATTGGACTGCTCGTTTTTCCTTGCGGCTTCTAAATGCGGAGCCCCTCCGCCTCCTTGTAAGCGCAGAAACGCAGGAGTTATTGAGTGCCATAATCTTGTTATAGTACAGTCACTACTTAGCGGCCCGTTTATTTTTAACCCGGATCATCGTTTTGCAATACTCCTTGGATCATCCCTAACACTTTCATTTTACTCAATTAAAGATGTTCATTGCCTAAACTTTTATTGCAAAGACTCAAAACCACGACAATCAATCTGGATCAAGGAATTTTCGTTTCATTAATTAATCAATTTTGTTCTAACGAGTCAATACCCACACATACAGGAGACAGTCACAAAATCACTCATTAGCATATAATTAAACAGCCGAGTCTTTGTATTAAACCATCGCCTTATTCAGCTAACACAAGCCCGGAAAACGTCCTAAGCCCTAAACGAAGAAACGATTCTTTCGTATCCCGGGGGCTCTCGGTACTTATCACCCGTCGCCTCGATCCTCCCCTCGTGTCCATTAAAATCGTTCGTTAGCCCAAAGATCCGTTCATTTTCCAGGCCGTCGCTTCGCGGCAGCGGCTCCCTTCGGAAATTTCGTCCTTCCCGGTATACTCCGATGAAAAAAAGTGTCACCCTCGCGCGACGAATCGGCGTCGTTGCTTCGAGAATAAAGGGAGAGAGAGAGAGAGAGGAAGGCCCACCAGACGCACGAGGTTGTCATTCGTATGCAAATGAGCTGCATAAAAGCAAGCGTCTCTCCTAATTTTCTTATGCTAATGCCGATGTGTGCAGTACACCTGACTGCCCCTGCCCCGTGACAAAGAGGGAGGGATATGCCTCTTATGTTTCTCTTTCTTTTTTCTTCGAGTTTCAGTTTATCTCTTTTCATAAGCGCTGCGGCCTGATTTACGAGGACAGCGTCGCTGATACGGAGCAGCAACAATGAATTTGTAAGCCTACGCTTTGTCGAGCTTCGGGCTAGAAGTGTATTTGTTTAGCAGGATCGAAGTTAAAAGCCAGCGGGCGATACAGATGATCTCTTTATACGATATATACGTCTCGAGGCCTGACAATATTTGCCGACACCGCTGAATTACAATACGAATTTTCCTCGAACGAACCTGAATAAAAGCGTATAGTTCGTAGTGGAAACGGAATAGAGTAGACGAAGAAAATGGAAGCCTGGTAGAAAGTGGCGGTCGGTCAGGAGCAGTAACGCGGGGCACAAATCAAAGTCAAATGAAAGCGATTTGTCGGGCGATGTGAAAAACGTCAACGCGAGAGTCTGCCCCCGCAGCGCTTAGGTACATGCCGGCCATGAGAAACTCGTTAAGAACGAGACCCTCGATGCCCCCCCTTGGCTTCACGGGTGCAGCACCCGGAAAATGCGGGGGGCTACTGTCGAGGGGGTCTCGTGTGCGCGAAGTGTATAGAGTAGGGGGTATTCGTGTTCTCCCAATAACGTCGTGATCATATTTTATTGAGCGTTTTAAGTTTAAAAAAAATGACGAGAAGTTTGGAGAAAAGGAAGAAAAGGTTGCGCGAGAAAAGGCGTATGCTGCAATCTTTGCGTCGGGCCCGCGCGAGCGGTTTACATTAGATAAGACGATTGACGCGCGTAAGACTCGTTGCAAGCCGCTTAAAAGAGAGACAGTCGTGATGTCGGCTCTGTGCCGTGGGAGCGAGCCGCCGCCGGCCGAGCAAAGACGCACGTGTTTGTTGAATCGCTTGGATGATGATAAGGAAAAAATGTTTCGAGAGAGAGAGAGAGAGAGAGAGAGAGCTTTACGCGCGACAAGCGGACCGGCTCTCTTTTCTTTCTCTCGAGTTTATCGGGAATGTCGCGAACGCGTGCGATTTGATGGATAAGCCGGCGAAGATTCGTAGATTAGGTCTTACACGAAATTTCTATGTATCGAGCTGGGGTTTCTAGAAGTTTTGAAGGCGCAATCAATGTGTACGATGTGAATGACTTTTTGTGGTGAAACTGTAGTGCAAGAGTTTTAATGCGATATAATTATTTTATCACTATCGTTTGGTAATGTAGAATAATTATTTTTGTCTTCGCTGCAAAAAAAAAGAAGATATAGTCCACTTTACGATACAGACGGATTAAATCAATCTTACATAGGAGGGATACGAGGCGCTCGTGTGTCGAACTTTATCGCTTTGTCAAAATAATTTATTGGTTATTTAACGATTTACAATACGATAATCCAGCCAACGACTATGGTCGTTATCGCAATTCATACTTTTACTGCTAATCGCTATTTGCAAATTGTTTTAGTTCAACTCTCGGTTACTATATGCGCAAGCTTGATCAAGCGTTAAACTCTTGCGTAACTTCTTTTTTTCGCCCGATATCCTGACCAAATGTAATCGACGCTTTGAATAACTTTTTCAACAAATTTCAAACGCAGCGGTGCGGCCGTTCCGTTATTCAGTTATTCAGTTCTGCGAGGGCGATTTCTTCTTTTCTCCCCAGAATTACATAAAACCCCACAGCGCTGAGACAACGTCCGAGAAAGAGACAAAGCGAAACCGCTGTAGCACCAAGGTCACCTAGACCCTTTGCCCTCTCGTGGGTCAGTAGTAGCGGGAGCGAGCGGAACGTGAGGAATGCGAGACGAGAAAAAAAGGCTATAGATCGGGATAGAGTGAGAGAAAGAAATTCGTGTGCGAAACTACTTCCTCGGTCGAAAGCTGCTTCGTCTCCCTCGCTCCCCTCTTCTCTCCAAGGTTCGTTTCTTGCCTTTTTTTTTGCCTCGGCTCTTTTTTGCCGGGCGGACCGCAAGCCGAGTTTTAAAGTTATCACCCTTTCGGATACTTTTTATTGCTCTGTGGGGCCCTGACTGCCGAGAGGTATCTCTCTCTCGACGCTAAAGGAAACTTGAGCGGAATATTTATTTTTTTCTCTCTTTCTTAAACTTACCGCGTATTTAATATTGTTGTTTGATAATTTTAACGAATAAGGAATATATTAACAAGCGAACACGGTCGATTAAAAAATCCGAATATTAAATAATTTTGAAAAAAGTCCACAACCGATGAAGTAACTGCAGAGAGAGAGAGGCGCACGTGTGCATATCGATAAACTCGGCTGACATGGGCGTTCATGCAAGTGCCATTTGCTCGTTATCTCTCTTTCTCTCGGCGCACGGATTTCCGAAGACAGGCAGCGATTTTCCTTTGGAGGAGAGAGGGGAAAGGGAGGTTTGTTTGCTCAAAGCCTAGCGGTGTCGAATATTCAGATTAGATAAGTCGCGCGCGAGCCCCGGTATCCCAACTTCTCTCTCTCTCTCGTCCGCTGCTTCCTCCTTTGTCAGCTCGTGGCTCTCTGGCCTTGCCTCGACAAAGGAAAACTTGGCCAAGCAAGCGGCTGGGAAATGTTTCGCTGGCTAATTGGCTTCCAAGTTTCGTTAAAATTCAAGGTCCTTCTTCTCGCCGCAGAGCCGTACTCGGAGCCTGCGCGCTTTTCTAATAATTGAACTTTCTTGTAATTGTCGGTCTGGAAGAGAAGGAGAGAGAGACAAAAATTGCGCTCTCTCTCTCTATCTCGCTAAAGTATATAACGTAAAGTACAGAAGCGTAACGGGCGACGTTTTAGGGTCTCTCGTGTCTCGTCCCAGTTAGGCTGTCCGGAATTCCCCGGCCCTGGGGACTGAGCGCTGGAGAATCTCTCTCTCTCTCTTCTCTCTCACTCAATCTCTTTCCCTCTCCTGCAGGCGTGTTTGCCTTGCGCGCCGCTCGTGGAATCCAACGTCCCTCTCCTTCCGCTCGCGGTCCCTCCCGACTGTACGGCGCAGCCTGGGGATTACCCAAGTCGCTTACCCACACACACACAGTTGGACTGGAGTCTTTTTGTTTGCCCTCTTCCTCCGCCTCCTCCTTCTTATTCTCCTCCTCCTACTCCTTCGTCTTCTTGTTGCTCCTCTTTGCGCGAGCAGCCGCAAGCGCTCGACTCAAAGGCTCTCTCAACGAGTTTTCGAGCAATTGACTCGTAGACACGAAACAGCACGCGGAATATATGCTTTGCCTTTTGCTTTGTTGACCGAGTGACGCTCTTGCAATTTGCCGGTACGCTAAATTTTGACTTTTTCAAGTTTGTGGCTTTGGACGTACTCTAAACGATGGTAATGGAGATCTCGCGTGTTTCGAATAATGAGCCTTCGATTTTTTTTTCATTTAACATGCAATGCAACTGTGTGCGTATGAGCGCAAAGTTTCAAGCGGCTCTGCCAATTTTTTCGTTCGCTCCGTTCCCTTTCTCTTCTCCAGCTCGCGACACCTACACACCATACGCTGCTTTTCTTCCGCTGTAGCCCGGTCAACTTAGCATTTCGCACACACCTAAAAAACACATTATCTTTTACTCTTCGAAAATTTCAACTCTCGTTTGCACGTCTCCTCATTGTATTTCCTTTTATCTTCGCGTTTATCCGCGTAGCAGCACGCGATAAACATTTTATCGACAGAGCCACGTCTAAATATGACTGATTGATTCTGATTCGAATCAAGCGATACTCGTGTTTCCTGATAGAATTTATAAATACACGCAATTCCAGATAAACTCGCCTTACTCCAAGCGAGACCAATATAATGTTTGTCAATTATTATTATTTTTTTTATAAATTTTTGCTTCTCGTCCGGAAAGTCCTAAAACGCGGCGGCCAAAGATATACGATGCTCGTTCGCTCATTGAAAACGAAAGAGGAGCAAAACGCCTCTTCTTTCTTATCTCCCCTTTCTTCACTCCCCTCCCCCCCCCCACCAGTGGTGGCTCTCTCGGCAAGAGATTTACTCGCTGCGCAGTTTGCACGTCGTCCAGCCCGTATGTACACATAGGCCATATACACGAGAAAGATTCTTGGTGCGGAAACAAAGAGAGAACGCAGCTGTGTGTGTACGCGCACACACGAGTGCGCTAGCCGTTAAAGGCCCGAAGCCCGACGGGTAATATACACTTTTGACCGAACCTCCTTACGACAGCCTGGCTTTTTCGTGGATTTAGCGCCTAAACTTTGGCGTACATGCAAGCGTCGGCAGCTTCGAGCCAAGTCGAGAATCGCGTATAGGCTTTAGGCTCTGATTAACACGCTCGTTAGACCGTTCGCGTCGCTAATCGCTCTGTCCCTGTGCGCGTCGCAATTTTCGGACGAAAACGCAAGGTTACTTTATTCGTTCCGACTATTAAGATCGTTTTTTTTTAGTTCTTAAAGTACACCTTCGTTTCGTCCCACCGAGTACAAGACTCGAGCTTAATTTCGGTGGGTAATAAAATAGCCGCGCAGAGGCCAGTGACGTTGTCGGCGCTTGTACACGAGAGTTCTCATAATAATTCGTACAAGCCCTCCCGCAACAAGCCCCTTACATAAGCGTCAAATCCGGCGTATGCCTCCAAAGCAGGGAAGAAAATGCGAGCTGAGAGGAAGGGGGGCATAGAAGAGAAACGGCGGAAGAAAGAGACAAAGAGGAGTCAAGGGAAGAAAAGAAAGGCGGGTAATGTGCACTCGAGTCACGTAGGAAATGCTGGTGAGCGCGCGCGCGTGTATGTAAGCCTCTCCTTGCCTTGACACTCCACTGACTTTCAAAGTTTATTTTTTCAAGTCCAACTTACAACTTTGTGATTTTCTTTTATACAACAGCTTAGCTTTTTAATTGCCACGCGTTATTATATTTTGCCAAGCTGAACCCGGCGTATTAAAAACTGGGAGAGAGAGAGGAGACGTAAAATTTATGCGTTCCCGAGAAAGAAAGGCAGTATACTCAATGGCAGGAGCTTTGCGAAAGAAAAAAAAGCGTGCCTCGTCCACGCTCAACTCTTTTTCGCGCGAAAAGAAGTTTCACCTGGGACGAATCCGAAAAAAAGGTTTATATAGATGCGATCGACGACAAGGGCTCTGTGCTGTGTTTTTCAAGTCAGAGCAGCGTAAAAGAGGAACACGCTTGCGGCTGCGTTAATTTCATTATACGATTTCGGTTAGGCAAAATACAAGAGGAGACAAGGTCGAGGAGACAATGGCCCTCGGGTCAGTCGGATGGAAATGCGCGTGCAAACTCTCCGCTGGCCTCTGCCTTTTTTTGCTAAGTGGGTTATGCGTGAAAATTAATTTTGCTTCTCTCTTGGTTTTTTTTTCTTTCTTTCTTTCTTCAAACTCATTGTTCGACGCTTGCGGCTTGGTCTTCAAGGTGAAAACTGATTGATCGGAACTGTTCATTCACGATACCGTTACGTCTGCCTCTCTTATTTTTTTAATTTGAATAAATTCTCGTGTTTCGATTATGGTAGCTTGAGTGCGAATTGATTTCTTTTTGAATTAAAAAAAAAAGAAAATTGCGACTGCGTAATTATTAATGAAGTTAATTAAGCTTTAATTTCGTTACCTTTGCTTTTAGAGATCGGTGATTATGAAGTAATTTTTCTTTTATTTTTTTTTGGGAAAAAAAAATTTGATAAATCAATAAAAAGATTTTGGCAAGCATTTTGCAACGAGCAAAGTCATTGCCAACTTTAAGCGTGATAATTTCGTCAATAATGCAGTAGTAGGTACGAAGAAGCAAGAAACTATGTTTTGGAATATTTGTACGTCGCCGATTAAATTAAAATTAAATTATTTACGGCCAGTCTAAATGCTTCCCGAAATGTTGGTAAAGTACATGAATTAGCTCTAAATCTCGTTTTTGTTAAAAATAAAACCAGTAAAATCAATTTTATTTTACACTACACACGAATTATTTTAAAAATAATTTCAATCTATCAAAGCAGCCACAACAAAGATTGAAAGTTTACGCTTGCCATACCACTCGGATCTCTATACATTTGCAAAGTTTAAAAAAAAAAGGAAACTTCCGAATCGCTCTTCCTCAGCCAGCAACAAAACTGTCAACCTGCACAAAGCTCACAAGAAAGAGAGAGAGAAACCTTTTCCTTCGAAGCTCGGGGGGGCTAACGATACAAGACTGTCGTCTCGCGAAATTTGGCCGGGCGCCAACGCACTACCTCGGGGCGTTTCCTCCGCAGGCAGTTTCTTCGCGAAAAGCGATATAGGGGCCAAGAAGCCGATTTTGAAACAACAACCGGTTTTCGCCTTCTCTCTCTCACTCGTTCGCGAGCGAAAGAGAGACTTGGCTCGCGTAGTCTTGCGAACTAAAAAGTGAAACAGAAAGACTCGGCTTTTTTGCTTTTTCATTTTTATACTCGCACGCGCGCCTTGCGATTCTCCAGAGAGCTTGAAAGGTCGGGTTAGTGTCTTTGTGGCTTCGTTCTTTCCACGTTTACGCTTTTTGCGTCGTTTTGATGCAGGGCGAATTTTGTAGCTTCCAGTTGAAGATACGACGCTCGTTTTAGTTTCGAGACAAACAAACGATAGCCAACGCTTTTTATACTCGTCTTTTTGTTTTAATCGACGATTCGACGCTCTCTACGTCAACATAAATTATCAAAAAGCAATGCAGTTTTGTATTGTTATTTTTTTATTTTCGCATGTTGGTTTTTCCGCAAAGTTAAAAAAAAAAACAACGGCTGCGCGGCTGTCTCTCGCGCGCGCTGACTGCTGTTTACACCGGCATCGGGGCACCGAGGAATGTCTTTATGCTCTTTGTAGCGCGCCGAGCACATTTGATATTACGCAATTCTCTCCGGAGTTTGCGCGTGCGGCATATATTTTCCTGTTACGCGCAAGTGCATACGTATACGCAGATGCGAATCGTGGCCTGCTTTAATGCGAGAGAGAAAGAGATACAGGACAAACTCATATACATAGAACACTTTATTCGAATCCCTGGTTTTCCGGGAAAATGATTTTTTTGGCATTAATAAGGGGGTACACGGATATATGTAATGTTTTAATGTCGAGTAGTTTTTAACGTGCAAATCACGAACGGACAATAATACTCTTGACGGGGAACAGCGCCGCGAAGCTCGTCGCACATTCGAAAAATGAGTTTTATTGTCACACTGAATGCGGCTATTTAAACAAACAGTTCGTCTACGAGGAGCAGGCGCCGTTCGAATATAAAATTATCCCCAGACAAAAGACATTTTTTTTCTCAACTACATTGTATATATTTCTATATATTGCATTCTGAGCAACGCACGCGTGTTATTGTGCATTAAGGAATTCTTAACAAACAATCAATTCATTAACCGGCTCGTAAATAACGTAAGTGCGTCTCTGTCCCGTCCCGTCATTATAATGATTATCGTTGACAAACAGTAAACGACTACTACGTGCCGGCGTCTTCGCGGCCATACGCGAATGGCATCAGCAGCGTCCGGACGGTGAAAACAAGTTGTCTTTGCCCGGGAGCAATCGCGGCACACGCGCGCGCCTCTTCCGGAGATAAGCCAAACGGCGCGTGCTAAGCGCGGAGACGGTTAAGATGACGACAACAGGTGCCGCCGCGATTTCGCTGGCGTCGCGGCGTCTGGCTGACACGCCAGCAATGACAATGTTAGCCTACCCCCGCCCGAGCTCGAGCGCAACGACACACGATTTCGATGAGCAATTGGGGAATCGCGTGAATTTCCAAAAAAAAATAAGCGATTTTGGTGTGCGAAGGATGATGAGTAACGGAATATTCTGAATTGCGAGGGGTTGAGGAAAAACTCTTGGGTTTGTTTTTGATATAAAGTATAAAGATTAATGAGTTTTCATATTGGAAAGGAATATTATTTAAATACCCGGGATTGTTATTCAATCTTGGCGTATATAATAGTCTTTCCGCGAATGTTTTAACGATAATAGTTCATTTAAAAAGAAACCCACGAGGAAAATATACTAAGCGCTATAATGTTTATGCGTGGTAAATATTTTGTCTTATCATAACCGACGCGGCCAAACAATAAACGACATGATTCAATGAAAAACTTTCCGACGGGGGAATTTCTTTCTTCCGCGGACTTTGCAGAGAAGAAGAAGAAAAAAGAAGGAAAACAAGAGCAAAGAAATGAAGTAACGGTACAATAAGACGCGCAAATGGAGGGAAAAAAACATTGACAGAGCAAAAGAAAAAAAAACACAACGGCGCTCGCGAAACGTGTTATTGTCGCGCTAAAAACGTCGAAAAACCGTCGTGCCGTCTGTATAGAATAAGAATAAATAAATCGAGAGCCGTCGAAAACAAATAGGCGGGCGAGTGCGATGAAGTAAAAAAAAAACAGCGATATAGAGGCGTTGGCACATAAAGGGTAAGGGAAGAACGGGAAAAGACGGTATATACATATATAAAAAAGAAGTAAAAGAAAAAACAATAAAAAAAACCGAACGGAGAAAAAGAGAGATAAGAGCGCAACGATGTTGGCTCAGGTGGCTTGCGCGCGCGCGCGCTGCGACGCAAAGTGGGATATTATTCTCTTTATTCCCTTTGTTCTCCTGCGCGCTCGCTGTACTCTCCCCCTCTCTCCCTACACTTTCGTTCTCTATCTCTCCCCCTCTCTCTTCGTGCCCCGATAGGCCGTGTCTCATCTTTCATTTTCTCAATTTCCATTGTCGCACGCGCGCCTGAGAAAATAGACGGGATAGAGCGAGAGCCTAAGTGCAAACTCTACCGATGTCGCCTTTTAACAGTCAACAGAACCTGAACTCTATACGCCCACAGGAGAGTCGGTCTCGAATTCTCGCTTCTCCTCCCTTAATCTGGGCCATTATCTCCGCAAGATATTGGCTGTGATTGATTTTCGAATGATCGATTTCACCACAGAATCCGCCGTGATAGTAATACTAATCGAACTAATCCTCTTATTTTATTAACGTTATCACTGTATACAGTGGCATAAAAAAAAACATGCCCAGCATCTCCACTGAAAACCATCCAACGACTTTTCCCGTCGGCGCGCCAGCGAAGACAGCTTCACTCCCAAGTGCTGACATTCGGCAGAGAAGCGGTGGGACAGGTCGCGCTTGTATTATTTTTTTTCCTTATTACCTCGCTATTACGTTACGCGGGAGACATTAACGTTGACCTTGGCGAGCCGCCGGGTTCTCACGGCGTCTCTGTATCGGCGCGCGAGTGTGGGTCTCGCGCCCACGCGACAGGAAAAGCGCGCTTACAAGCCTACAATCCGGACGGGCCCAAGGTTCCCCCCCGCCGCTCTCTATGTGTAAACATTACATCAGGGCTGTAACGAGCATACATCGAGAACTCCATGTGAAATTATCCGCGAGGACTGCTTTTTTATCGAGCTTTACTTTTTTTTTCTTCTCATTCGCGCAATGCACGTTGTAATGGACATTGTAATTTTGAAGTAAACGTCGCCGTAATCAATTGTGTCATCTTGATGATGCTGATTTTTTTTTTCACTTCAAGACGTTTCCGGCACACGTCGGCGAAGCTTGGACGATTTTTTAGAATTTGTTTGTTGCCGACCCGAAGGTTATCCCCCCTTCCCCTCTCCACGGTAACTTGGGAATAGTCTTTAGCTTATTATAAGATGATAAATACTCGGCATTACGAAATGAAGTTGGAAAAATGCGTGGTTATTTTTCTCTAGTCCTCTTTTCCGAGAATTCTCAAGTGGAAATAGCTTTTGTTTTTTTGATTTAAGACGAGTGTAACAAGAGGTTCTCGAATCAAACGAAGCTAATTGCTCACGAAAAATAAAAACAATATTACGCACCTGTTCAAAACGTAATTTATATAAAAAAAATGTTTGTTTGCTACCTACGATGATAAACTGTTGTATTAGAGAAAAAACCATTTCAACGTATTTACAACTAAAAACAAAGTTCTTAACTAACTTACTCTCGCAAAGTTTTTTCGTTCTCGTAAAATTTTCTCGTTAAGAAATCTGACTCATCGAACACATCTTTCATGCTGTATCTGTGTATGTGTGTTTTTTGTTCTTTCCATGATGCAACTCTCGCATAACCACATTTCCTCTCTACCCAAAGTCATCCCACTTTTCCGGCGCATGTCACAGCCGCCGCCGCCGCGGGCGCGAACATATCGTTAGAAGCGACGAGGAACACACAGCGAGAGTCCCATGTATCTGAAGCTACCCGCTGGAGATATCCGCGGATAGAGTACGGAGCCTTCCCTTTAAAAACATAGTTGCAAACCAATTTTTATGTCACACCAAAG
>JAPYYQ010002948.1:0-15455 GCA_030522585.1 Anagyrus pseudococci | reverse complement strand
TCACAAGAATGTCAGTATATCCGAGCACTACTATGGACTATTGTAATTTTTACTAGAATATTTGTAAAAATTATAATATGTGTTTTCTCAGTGTACACGCGTGTGTCCCACTGTTGTGGATGGGAAAGTGGTCCACTGGACTGGCCGAGCCTAATCCTCCGAGCGCGTCTCCACATTTTTAAATCTAATGGAATTCGAACGCTTGGCTTTCTTTTTTTTCGATCTGGGATATCCTATTTTACATTCACGGAAAGTCGTACGTGTCTATACGCGTAGGAAGTAGGTCGGGTATCGGATCGAGAGGATATATATTTTGGGGTGAGGGGGAAGCCGAAAATTTTGATGGGACGGAGATTTAAAGAGGTTCTCGAACGGATGTAAGCACTTGAAATATTATCGATGACGTACGCGTGTTTTGGATGGGTGAAATTTGACGACGGAATTTGATTGCTGTTGGAGAAATTAATTTCGTTGTTGTAGAGAGAGATACATTTTTTATTTGGATATGATGGACGGGTTTTTTCCAGGAAGCGAAATGAATTTACCTGTATTTTTATCGATTAAAAATACTTCGATTGTTCAAATGACAGAAACAAAGTATAACGTTTTTTTTAAACTTCATCATTAACTTCTAACGTACATTTTGAAGAAGCTACGAGGGCGAAAATAACTTTGAAATCACAAATCATCCAGTGAATATACATATTCAAGTACCCCCGAAAATTTGAAAACTTACCGAAACCATCCATCACCTTAGAATTATTCAAAAGTATCCTCAAAAAAAAAAGTAAGACAAGCGCAAGAAAAGGAA
This sequence comes from Anagyrus pseudococci, assembly GCA_030522585.1. Taxonomy (NCBI): domain Eukaryota; kingdom Metazoa; phylum Arthropoda; class Insecta; order Hymenoptera; family Encyrtidae; genus Anagyrus; species Anagyrus pseudococci. The sequence continues at coordinate 14,644 of JAPYYQ010002948.1, read as the reverse complement.
AAAGAAGAAAATCGAGGCAAAGTGAAACCCGTGGAATGAAAATTTTATTCAATTAAGCGCCTTAATTAAAAGCACACGAGCTCCGCGGGGCCTAAATAATTAAATTCACAGTCGTTAAGCATTAACCAGAGATAGCCGCAAACGACAAGTGCCTGCTTGCACGCACGTACACACACACACACACTCGGAGTGAATATCTCTCAGGCTTTTTTGAGGTTGCGTCAAGTTGGAGGATGAGCTGCCGCTGCTTCTCGCCTTGACACTTTCACCTGGCCCCGAACGCCACGTACTCATCTCCGGCTCGCGCGAGTGCAACAACCTTGAAAAGCGCATAGCGGCCATGGCGGACGGAAGCCGTGCCCGGACGAAAGTTATATCGTCGTGCCAAACGACGGGGTTTCTCTTCCTTACTCTCTCTGTCTCAGTCTCAGTCAAGGACGGTCTATACCAGCTTTGTTTCCGATCGATTTTTCAGCAGAGGGATGCGGCTAAGCATCCTACTCTAATTGCCACGTTTCGAATATCTGCGTCGAGCTTTGTGCAGCCGTTGTTTCTTTTTTTTTCGTCGTCGTCTCGGTCATAATTGCTGATTCAGAGTAAAGCTTGCTACATCCTGGATCATTATCGTCATCGGTCTCTCTTGACTCTTGTTTTTGCGTCTCCACCTCCTCGATCCTTGGGGCCGACTTTGAAATTGGATTTTTCGGAAGGTCGTAATAGAACTAAAAAAAACAATCATTTGTGCTTTAGGAATATCTAGAGAGACAGTAATTTCGCGTCCTTGAGCAAAAAAAAAATTAGGCATGACAGATCGTTATTAAGAATCATTCGCGCTAATAAATGTTTGTCTCGTCGTCGTTATTAATTGCGCGACTTCTTTTTAATGGAATTTGATACGGCGTTGAAAGCTATCGCATAAAACTTTGATATATATCACCGTCAAATCAGCGAGAGCTGCAACGTGTATAATAACGTGTGTGCTCCTCCCAGCGGGACGGTAATCAAACGTCTGCGCACACGCCCGAACAACAAAATACAGTGTTCGCGTTGCCACTTTTACATAACGTCATCAGAACACACAGGCTAAACAGTTAAAATTACATATCCGCCGAGAGAGCTCTCGCGAAGAGCAAATAGGTTGTATTTCGTTAAAACGAATCTCGAAATTTATGCTGCTGCTATGTGTTGCTGCGCGCATAAATCGAATATTTCTGTTGCTAAACACGGTGCGCTCGCAAGAGAGCCTCGGCGCTCATCCAGGCACTCGCGCCATTAATTTAAGTGCACACCGCGTTTTTTTTTCGCCACGCGGCGCACGTGATATAGGCTCTTGCCTAATTTGTGTCTGCGCCGTGTGTTGGGTTAGCCTTTTACCAAGGAAGTAGCCGAGTCGGCGTGCTCTCGCCGGCGATAAATCAGAAAAACGCGCTGTTGCAACAAGCGCGTATATGATCCACGCACGCGACTCAGCGGAATTGGCTCTCTCTCTCTCTCTCTCGTGTACATTTGGGACATACAGAGACCGGCATTGCTCGCGATCTTATGTAATGTCTCTCTCGCGTATTTGTTCCTGCGGTGTTGGCTTGTTTTCATTGTTTGGTCGTGTGCTCGTTGCTAATGTCGACAAATTATTAGCTTCTTGATTTATTTTAGAAAATCCTTGTGGTACCCGGGATGACACGAGCACGTTTTCGCCGTGTACTGTTGTTCTATTATACTCTACATGGTACATGGAGTATTTAGCGTTGTCTGCGCAGTGTCTTTCTTTCTCTAGAAACGATCAAATCCATTTCTAAAAATATAAAATCTTCTTGGAAAAGTTCCAGTCAATAAACGCGATATAGTAGCCTGCATTGTAGTATCGATCATCAATAAATCAGCGTTAAAAGTAAATTCGCCTCTCCCACAACACAACAAGAGCTCCTTCCTCCACACGCAATTACACCAGAGAGCAGCGGATACATTAGCCTCGGAATATAACGCATGAAAATCGTAAACCGAGCATCCTAAGGCCATCACGCCTCGAGCGCCAGCACACAAAAGCGTTTTCCAATGCCGGCGGAGACTAAACCCAGCAGCCGGCATATCGAAAGAGCAGTCGCTCGGTGGTAGCTGCAAGCGCCCGGACTGCCGTAATTGACGATCCGCAGCGTCGATTTCATTAGTCCCCTTAACCTCTCGCTGTGCTCAAGGCTGTCCAGGGGGGGTTTCGACTCCAAGGGAGCGGTCCTCACGTTTTGCGCGCGGCTCTACGATGATTTTATTCGAGATCCGTGAGTGTTTACCACCGGTTTTGCTCTGAGGCATAAAGGAGAAGTCTAAGACTGGGAGAGCAAGTCGAGAGAGCGCGCACGCGCTGGAATGTTGCGCAGTTGATGCTGGATGCTGCGAAATTAATTCAGGACAGGCGTAATGGGGACGCTTTGTTGATAGGTTTGCTCTCGGGATAAAGTGTATATAAATGGTAAAAATTTTGCACTGCAGCCAAGAAACGTTTTTTTTTCTTTCATTGATACATGCACACATTGCTTGCGTAATCAGTCGCGTTCTCGAGAAGGGCCATCAGGACGTGTGTGTGGGCGGATCAGTGACGAGCGACAATTAGAAAGTGCGCTGTGAGGTTGGCTCTCTGCACCCGACTCGTTGTCGTCGCGTGAATCATTTTTTGGCGAGAGAGAGAGAGAGAGAGAGAGAGAAGCGATCGTAGTGAGTATATCACGCGCTCCTCTGCCGGAATGCGTTTTCCGGCCTCTTAACACGATTGTTCTTCAACGTGGGAATGACGAGGCGCTCGTTTCCTCTACCTATAGCACGTGTAGCTTCTTTTTTTATTCTCTCGATCCTTTTTCGTTGGGATTATTTTTTCGTTACAGCGGCTTGCATTGCCCGGCTGTTTTGGAATTGTTTTATCGCTTACAAGGTATCTGTCTCGTTTCGAAAAAAAAGAGAGAGACGGGCGTATAGAGAAGGGATAGGCGTGTGACGTCCCAGCCATCTCTCATTAATAAAAGCTAATGCATATTATACGTTACTATATACTATAATAAAATATACATTATAGTTTCGTATCTTACGATTATAATCACCGTTAATCAGTGACAAACAGTAGGCATATATGCAAATCCAGCGCTTGTCATTACCTTAACAGTTTTAGTTTGTCATCGTGCTAATATGATATTACGTCTCGTGATTGCGCTTAATCAAGTTATTAAAAAGAACGTTGTGAGCTGATTTTAATAAATCATCTTCAAGAACACATGCCTCATCCCACCGAATGTCAAATTACTCGAAAAAATTTCTGCTGTACAGCCAAAATCTGCCGCGACTCATCATCGACTCATGCCCACGAAAAAACAAATCAATTTCTCCGTCTCTCAATAAAACCACTTCAGCTCTAACGAGCGCGCCTAGTATCAAGTTTGACACTTTCGTACGAACGGATACTGTCATATAGTCCAGCATCACCAGTAGTTTCCGTGTGAGACAGAGTCGACCATTCGCGCCCGCCGATTCGTAATCGGCGTTAACAATATTCCTCCCAACATCAGTTTCGCCCTAAGATTTCTCGGGTAGGCTAAGCTTCGTTCGCGAGGAAGCCTTCGGCTACAAGATCAACGGTTAGAAACCGTTTCATCAAGGAGGAGACAGTGACTAAGCAAGCTAGTTACTAAATTTAAGGTAATTAAACATTGTAATCCGTGTTCGTCGCGTGCGATTTACGCTTTTCTTTTTATAACCGAAGTTTGGATCGAATTAAATTTGTAATAAGCTGTGTTGTGTATTCTAAATTCCTAAACTTCATTACACTCTCTTGCACGTTTAATATAGTTGCCTACTCTTTTTTCATTCAAAGATAAAGTTGATCAAATGATCCCAATCAAATATAATACTTTACTAAGGATTTATTTCACTAATAAACATATACTATATATATTATTAAAAAAGATTAATAAAGATTGACATATTCTTTATTATTGTGATAACTTCGACACATCAAGTAAGAAGAAATAAGGCCTTAGAGCCGATGGCTGGTTAACCGATAAAAAAATTAATTATTTGTTTATGTCGTTCGGACTTACTAATATCGCCCTTCTTACGAAGTCCCGAATATAACAGATGCGAAACTGACGGGGATAAATTGATACGGAATCTCGGGAGGTCTTTCGAGATCGTAATCGAAGTATCGGGACGACTGATCAGGCACTAAATTTTTTTATAGATTTACCAAATTGATTATGGTTTTTGAGATCGTTTCGAAGATATTTTGATTGCGCGCGCACGAAATGGTTTTTAGACGCGAACATTGAATATTATGTAAGGAGGCGTTAAGGTAAAACGAGCCTTTTCGAGCGTTTCATCGTAACCGTATTATAACTCATATTAATCGTGAAATCTCGGCGAATCAAATTTTCCCATATCAATCGAGAGGGAAATATTATATAAATTTTTGTGTCTCATCGAAAATTTGCCGTTGCGTCAATCGCGGAAGCGCGCGCTATTGAAAATTGAGTCGAAATCAATTCTGCGCTCTCGAGCTCTACAATGTTTACAATCAGCCGGTAATTCAACGTAGATAAAGCTTACCTCAATTAAAATCAAAGTCCGAGGCGTATCGAACAGCGCACACTCCATTATCATTAAAAAAAACCAAGTTCAGTACTGTCGATCGAAGTCAAAACCCCCTGATTTTCGAAACCTATACGGGGGGAATAATTCACCTGGCAAAAGTCGTTTGTCGCCAAAGACGAAGAAGGAGTACATAGAAAACGCCCAGCTGCAGTAGCGAAGCCCCGGGAAATCGATTAACGTCCATCACGAGAGCGTCTCTCTCTCGCGCGCGCGCATGAAAATTTCACGACACGGAGAGCCTAGGAGGCCTTTCCCTCTGGAGAGTAAAATCGGGGATACAGAGGAGAGTATACAGCTCGCGTCGCGTACGCTGCGAGGTAATTGCGAGAGAGAGAGAGAGAGAGAGAGACTCGCAGACGCGGGAGTTATAGCCGGCGGCGGACAGCGCACACGTATACAATGGACAAGTTCAAGCGACAAGGACGCTTTCACGGTAGGCCTCTTTACTCCTTCTCCCGTGTCTCTTCCCCTGCGGCCCATAAATCCGCGGGATATTCGCGCGTGCTTTTTCACCGCCGCGGGGGACAAAAAATCGCCTAAAGGCTTGACGACGGACGCAGCGCTTCGGCTACTGGTCGATCTATCGCTGCATCGAGCCGGCTCTCATCCCGCGGGTTTGGCCTCTTGTTCTTTCTTGCTTATACGCTAGTACCGTCTCTCTTACTCTTTTTCTTCTCGTCAACGGTCCTTCTCTCTCTCTCGCGCGGGCGATGATTTTATTTATGACACGCGCGACTACACGTACGCTCTTGGACTTTCTCTCGGCTTTGTACGACCATGTGTCTCTGTGTCTCTCGGTTTGCGGGTACGCGAGACTGGAAAGTCCGCGAGCTCCTCGGGAAAAAACATTGTTTCGCGTCTCGCTGGGAGAGAGAGAGAGGGAGGCACGAATGCATAATTGAGACGTTTTTCAGTGCCGTAATGATACGGCCTAGCGGCGTTTGTTGGCTAAGCATCTCTCTCCCGGGACTCCTTAATTACAGTTTCGCGGATTATGCATAGAGAAGTGCGCGCGCTGCAACCCGGCTTACGATCGCGCTTGCGACACCTCTCCCGCGAGCGCCTCTCTTTTGAAAAGTAGACCTCTTCTTCCGATCTTTCGCCTGCTCTACGTTGTACGTACCGTTGAAGTTATGAAATCCACAGCCGATGTAGTTTTTTTTCTCTTTTTTCGCAGACAATGGAGAACTGGAAGAAAATCGGTAAATCTCTTCAGCGCTGCGACGACCTGATGACAGCGCTGTGCGGGCACAGGGGAAAAAAGTACCGCGTTCGGGAAGTCAAAATACGGCGAGAGTCTCGGGAAACGGTTTGGGAGAAAAAAAAAGTGAAGGCGCGTCGCGTGTGGAATCGCACGAATCAAATATTTTTATCGCATCCGCCCCTAATGTCTTTCCAATATGCCCATCTCCGCAGACGTCGAGTCCCATACACGAGAGTGCGCTCATATACATACACATCGAGGAACGGATACGTTGGCGAAAATCATTTCCGGCTCCCGCTTATTCAGCCCCGTCGTCTGCCGTTCCGACATTTCTCTCTCGTATTCGCCGAAGTGGTCGTCGAAAAGTCGGAAGAGCGCCGCGTACGCTCTCTCTCTCTCTCTCTCGGCTCGTCAGATCCATTCAAAGAAGCTCCCGTTTCCGCCCCCGCGCTATATACGCTTAGAGTAGCAGTAGTCGATTAACCTACTTCAACGCGGCTGAGCTGCTGGCGATCTTTCCTTTTCATTCTCTCTCTCTAAATTTATCCGCTCGTCTCTTCTCGCGACACCTTTTCTCTCCTTACGCGACCACCCTGCAGGAAATGACCCTTGGGCTCTTCTTTCCCAGCGAAGCGCGCGTACGAAAGAGCGTATGCACGGCGTGACGAAGGGGGAGAGCAGAAAGCCGTAATTAAATTTGATTTCGCAGGAGCGATAAACGCGCTGCTTAGCATGTGCGCGGCTTTCTTCTCTCTCTCTTGGCGCGTGTGAAAAGCCGCACCGCTGCAACCGCGGCTTTCGCCCGAGCGGCTCTAATAGCGTAAGCGCGATGCTTACCTGCGTAAAGCTTTTCGAAAGAAACTCTTATCGCCATCGAAAAAGTTAATCTCGGCGATTAGGATACGCGCAAACTCGATTGCCCTACATAATTTGCGTAAGACGGTATTCAAGCAGAGGACAAAAGGGGGTTGTGCGAAAATGTGTGCTTCGATCCATCATCTCCTGTCTGCCTCGACGAATAGCCAATCCAGTTGCTTACCACCGCCTACGACCTGCTTACCAGCGGTGTATATCCCCTATATACGTTGCGGAGGCTTGCGTCAGGCCAGCGCGGCTTCTTCCAGCGTGCGATATAGCTAGCAGCGGGAGCACAACCGCGATTTCGTAACCCCACACACGAGAGGGCCCGCGCGCAGTCGCTCCGCGGACGCCTTGACGATTACGTAGGAGGTCAGCTCTATTCAGCTCTGCCGTCGCTGTCTCTCTAGTGTAAAAGCCGCGGTATTTATTCGGCTTGGACCCCCACACCTATATAGCACCAGCTGTGGCTATGGTTGTAATCCGGTGACCGAGGAGGATATAGAGATCGGATTATATATCGCAAGGTCGGGCTGAAAGTCGCGCGATCGATTTCGAGTGCGAGATCGCGATTAGAGATAAGTGGGCATAAGCTAGAGAGAGGAAGGACGACGTGGAGGTGTACACTTGTGGACCGAGTGATCGATCGACTTCGTTTGTTTTGTTTTCTTCTTTTTTTGTGGTTCCGCTTGACACGGTTTGGATATTTATTTGTTTAATGGTGTGACGCTCGGTCCGTGCATGGTCTATGGCACTGTAGGTCGATTTTTTCTTTCATGGGGAGATTCTTAGTCGAAAAAAGGTTGGGCAATTTTTGGATGTATTGATTTTTATGGGATTTTAATTGATGCGGGGGCCTTTGTCCAGCGCCGCCGGCTATATTGATGAATGGCGTTTATTTTTATGTATATTAGGGAACGCGATTCTTTGTAGTAATTAGTTTGCTACTGAAATTTGACAATATTATTATTTAAATTACCGGGAGAAATCATGATTTTATACGATGATTATACTTGTCTAATTTATTTTAATTGCCCATACGTCGATAATATAATTGTTGAATTTTATTAAATTCCGTGTTTTTGTTAAATTAAATTTTGTAAATATACAGTTACACATTATGCTTATACTTTATTACAAATACGACTGTTGCACGCGTAATTAATTTTGCACGGGCAATACATTTTACAATTTTACAATTAAGCAATTCTCCATTATTCTCGGCAAAATGACATCAAATTTCACATTGATATTTGTATACATTAGCGAATACTAATTGATAGCCAATAAGATTTTCCGGAGCAATGATTAATCAATTTGGCGCGATAAATTATTAACGTTAAAACTTTTAACTAAATCGTCATAAATAATGCGACTTGCGCTCGTTGCAACTGCGCATTACATAAATTTACGAGGGCCGGAGGAGCGAGTAAATCTTTGAATTGTCATGATAAATCACCCACAAGTAAATCGGTTATTAATTGCTGCGTGCCATTGTTTTAGCGGCCCGCTAATTAATCTCCAGCTTACTTTTCACTTACAAGGATTATAATGCGCTTGAAACTGTCTCTGGCCCATTAATATTGAGGAAAAATTTATTACGCGAGCCACAAACGTCGGCGTGTCTTCATCGACGGCTTTTTCCCGGTAGCATTTCTAATATTCAGTCTGTTCGAAACAGACGTGTTTTCATGAAAACGAAATAACGGCTTTCTAACCGTCCGATTTTCGCGGCGATCCGCTAATTAAATAATTACCGCGTGAGTTGACAGGAAAAGAAAAAAAATCGATTTTCTCTTATATATGCTCAGAGACGTGAGCGCGGCGCGATAGAGAGAAACGCCGCTGCAAATAGAAAACTCTCAGAGCACACCGGCTTGGATTCATAAGTCTCTGTTGTCCTATCGGTACATGCTAAAACACCGCTCTGTGATCCACTGCGGCGGCCTTCTCCAATGGCCGCGCCAACGAAAAACTACATAGACTTTCGAAAGTGGGTCCCCGCGTCATCTGCGCAATGTATATACACAGAGAGCCTACCACCAGCGAGTGCGGGCAAACAATGTGGGCTTCCGAAAAAAAGGAAGCGCGCCGAGCGAGAGCGGCCCCGTGTGGGAACCGATACTGCTTGGGAGAGAAAGTCCATTCGCGTTTCAATTGCTCGTGATGATGCTCGAACGGAGCTATGGGATCGATCCTTAGATTACGATCTTCAAAGCTTCTCTCTCTCTCGAGAGAGGTGTTCTGTATAGGTGGACTGTAAAGCTATTAGGTATACGTTTGGGATATGAGAGAGGGCCCGGTAATTGACGCGCGCGTTGAGAGAGCGATGAATCCGGTAAATGTGACATAAATATTAATACAGCTGTCAGGATCGGACGCGTTGAAGTCGTTGATTGGAGGTTTTTCGTTATGGTCGGATTTAGAAACAGAAAAAAAAAGATTCGTGGACGTTTGTTTGATTTGAGAGAAGTGAAATTCTGACGGGAGGGGAGAATCTCCATTGGTCAATGAATCACTTTTCCAATTTAATTTGTAATTGCTTTGTTTTTCCTCTGCTCGGCCGTATACTTTTACTGGAAAACTCGTTTCGCTAAAGAGACAGACGAATGCACCTTCTCCGGAACGTTGTCCTTTCTCGGACTTACGCGCGTAAATAAAGATTCTGCATTCGTTATTGCGCACGCCGTCGCTTGTTATGACTCTTCGATTAATTCACACGTGGCTAAACTGTCAATCTTCTGTATACAAAGTGCGATCCGGTAAAAAAGAAATGTTGTTGTTTTTTTTAAGGCAGCAAACGAGTATACTTTACGGTTCGATTAATAGAGATATTGTACAGTTGAGAAAGTCCTGGAAATCCCGAGGTTTTGACTTGCAGATACGCGCGACAACAGATAAAGAAAGAGACGTAAAGAGAGTTCCAGCATCGCGTGCGGCTTCATTTTTGCGCGGTGACTCATAGCCGCGCTATGGCTGTAGTGAAAATTCTCTAACGCACCAAAGCGCGCCTCGACGGTTTTTGATTGCAAATGTCTGGCGACAAAGGCGGAGTCGCACGTCGATTATGGAAGAGACTGACTATCTGCGTCAAATTTTTTATCGCTTGATTATGTTGACATGTCTTTGCTTTCTCCTTAGCAAAAAAAAAAAACAACAATGACGAATGTCAAGGGATACACCTCGAGTAAAACAATAGGCAGATACTATCGCGTGATGTAATAAATAATAGCAGTAATGTTTACTAAAAAAAGAACGTAGTTTTAACTTCTTCGATTATTGTAAGCGGACGCATAATCTGCATTCCAACGTCTTGTTTAGCCAAAATTGGCATATCTGTCGTTTGTTTGTCAACGGGCGCACAATAAATTATCCGCTAGATTTGTTGTCTTGCCTCTCGTGTGGATACACGTGCAGGACAAATTTACGCGGGAGGGAAGTGCTCGCTCTGGCGTGATGTTTACCGAGCTGATAAAATTGAGGAATCGTATATAGAAGCGCCGAAAGAGAGAGAGAGAAAGGGAGAGCATGAGCGATTTGGTTATCCAAACGGCAATTGCGGTCGCGGAGGTGCATAAATAGCTCTCTGCTCGGACTGTTGTCTGCTATTAAACGTCTGTCGAAATGCGCGCGCGCGCGCGCGAGTTGGTTATTAAAAAGAGCCGCCGGCGTCGCTGACTTCATTTTCAGAGTGCGACACGCTGCACTCGATGCTTATTATCTCGTCTTTTTTTTTATTGTTGTTTTCAATCGTTGTATTTCGTTCGGTTGGAATAACAATTAATTTTTATACGTCACGTTTAACCGCTTCGCTCGAGCTTAATAAACGATCGAGCATGAATGTTTCATTGAAAACTACATTCCCGAACACGGCATCACTTTCGTTCGTGTAAATGAAAAAGAAACGTTAAAAGCGCTGCGGTTTGGTCGGTTGTAGTTTTCTGCAAAAGAAATTCGCACGCCACCAGAGGGTAATCCGATATATTGCGCAACGCTCCTGCCTCCATTATACACGTTATTTTTTGTTTGCAATTATTTCAACCGCTATTGCAGCATCTCCAACACAATCGGCCCTCTCGCATTGACGCGGAAAAGAAGTGCAAGTCGAAAGCTCGCTTGATCCGATAAGATGTACGAAAACTAAAGAATTACACAAGAAAGAGCCTCAATTTTCGCTTAAAAAAAGAACACCCTACCGAAAAATGTTTCTCCTCTCGTTAAAATTCTTCCGCTGCCAGATGTGTTACCTCCTCGAACACTTCCCTTCAATTAAGCCGTATTCCCTCCTACGCTTTATTGTCCTTTAGGCCCATACGAGCTCGGTCGACGCTTTCGACCTAAAAATGACAAATGCGCGGCAAGAGTGGATAAGCCGGTTGGTTACGCGGCCTCGCTTCTCCTTTTCCGTCTCGCGGAAGCTACACAGCCCGAAGAATTCGAGAGGAGCGTCATCGGGCTCTTGCCGCGCGGACTTGTTTTGGCGAGAGAGAGCCTCGATTTCCCGGCGGCGCGTGCCACTCTCGACCGCAGTTACGTCAGCGATACATAGCCGATGACTCGAGAGAGTTGCCGCGCTATCTTCGGCACTACTTGCCGGGATCAATGAATCGCGCCTGGGAGTGGTTCCCGCGACTGCCGAACGTCAAGAGAGAGAAAGATTATACCCGGATAAGAGGCTTTAAAGAGCCATAGGCGAGAGGTGTATCTTCGAATCGCAGCGAACTAATTGTGCGCGAGGGGAAGAGTTAACCAAGCTGCTCGGCTGCTTAATCGATTGCCCCCTACAGCCAGCGAGTAAATGTGGCTTGATTTTATCCGACGGAGGATTCGCGGAATGTCAGCGCGCGAATGCTCATTAATCACTCGACGAGCCTCGTGTGTGTTTATTCGTACGATTGATACGGTCCTGCTCCTACTCATTCGTTTTACTACTAATTGTTTGTACACAATTCTCTCTTACTCTCTGGAGCGCACGTGTGGCTCAGCCAATTGCCCAAAGGCTTGTCTTTTATTACGTTGAATCCGAAATAATCACTGCGAGATATAGCTCTAAAAATACACGAACTTATAGGAATAAGGCGAAAGATGAGAATGTCATGGAAACGACTATTCGGTATTAGACGGTTTGTATCTAATGTCAGCGGGTAAGGATGACTGGGTATACTCGAGAGCTACACTTGCTCCGTATTAAGCCTTATAAATGGAGCAGGTAATGATGACTGCTCTCACTAGTACCTCCTTGTTTTTGCGGCTCGCTAGATCGCGTCTTGCTTCGTTTACTCTGCCGAGGCTTCGAGATACGTTGTTAAGCTGTCATAATTGTAAGCTATATTATCCGATTTGTGTGTAATAGTCTTTATGGTTCACGATAAAATCTTTCGATTTTGTCTTTTTAGAAAAATATTAATCATCTGTTACTAACGAATATTAATTTAATTGCAGAAAGTACCAGTTGGTAAATTGACTCGAGATAATTATGAGCTTCAACGTATCGCTGGCTTTTATCGTTGCCTGCGTTATTCCAAATATTCTGATTCAAGTGCGAGGATCTCTAAAATCAGAAGTGGAGAGTGTACCAGGTAAAGCAATGCTGTTCTCTCGATGCTATACATTTTAATCGTTTGTCATAATATTATAAGGAACGACTATAGTAAACTTGAAATAATTGATAATTATAGATTCAAATAATGTGCGTTTAATAACACGAAATGGGAAAATGAAATTTATTGCGCAAAGTTATTCCAACACCCTGAATTTTTAATAAGAAAGTCTTTTCACCATAGCCTTATCCGGTCCGGCTAACGTGTTCAATTTTACGAACATTTCCTTGTATTGTTGCCTTACGTAATGTATTTTCTTTTGCTCATCGGGCTGATTTATATAATCGTCATGAAATATTCAAAAAATGTACGGATTCGAAAAAAAAATGCGTAAATTGCGTAAAAGTATTAGGCGATCTTAGAATTCTTAACGAGATTCCCAATTTTCGATTCTAATTTCAGGTTTAATATTTCCGATTTTCATTAACCGTGTCTGTATGCTGCGACAGCATTATGACTGCAGGTGGACTTATGAGAAATCCTGTAACTGCAATCCGTTACGTCGCAAAGATTTAAGGTGCGTCTTGTTTTATATTTAATACATACTGAGTGTTTTTATGATTTTTCATTTTGGAACACGTTTTTAGGCGGATACTGCAGGTCACGTTCTATAGAATTAAAACGAAGGCTAATAAAAAAGCACCTATTGACATCGACGAATGCGGGTCAGGAGAAGATAAATGTATTAAATTTTAAGTGAACGTTTTTACCATATACGTTCGAAGACTGAATTTTACTAGTCAAATTTTTATATATTTTAGTATTTAAAAGCGTATGAATTGATGTGAGATACGAAATATGAATTTTTTTGTACGACTAGCTTACAGATGATTGTAAATATTTCTTAATACGTTGCAGCATTTAAGTAAAAATAATTATATAAAAAAATGAATGCTTCACTTAATACACATTATAAGAATTTTTAATATCACTTTCTACACTTTTTTTCTTACACTAAGTGTTCCACCTAGAGAAAAACTGAGGTAATTGAATGCAGGTTAACGAAACGTAAGAGAAGAAAACAAAGTATAAAAATAAAAGCTAAAAAAAAAAAAAAAAAAAAAAAAAAAAAAAAAAAAAAAAAAAAAAAAAAAAAAAAAAAAAAAAAAAAAAAAAAAAAAAAAAAAAAAAAAAAAAAAGTTCTATAACCGAATAACACTTTACAACTTTTAAATAAACAGCGATAACCATTAAAATATGTGCTTAAAATCTCTAAAAACATCTAAACAATTTTACGCTGATCTGCATCTGTTCCATTATTTTGCCACGCAAAGTGATTTAAAATATTCCTTACGCAAGATTTACTTTCAGATAACCATCATAAAGATCTACATCGTCAGCTAAATGGCTTAATTACGCGTCCATAAAATGGAAGAAAAAAAAAGATTAACGACCGTCCCGACGCAGCGTCTGTCAAAAGGCACAGCCCATAAACCGCCTGTCTTCCTCTTTCCCCCGTATCTCTAGCTTTTCAAAAACTCATAAAAAAAGTCCGGCCGTTAATTCGAGTTTGGTAGCTAGATCTATCCGGTGTGCGCCTTGAAAAAAAAATTGCGACTCCCAACGCATCCGCCTTTCAAGCATCATCCAGAGTAGGGGCAGGAGAGGAAGACTAGCCCTCGTAAATGAGGGACACGCACGGGAAGCGGCAGTGCGACGAGGCGCATAGAAGTAGCCTGCTTCTAGGCCCTGGCAAACTTTCGGCCCGAAGCACACAGCTGCGAGCTTAATAAACCCCTCGGTATAAAATGCCAAAGCGCGCGAGAGACGCTCCTGTGACTCGCAAAGTTTCTTCAATAATGGTGCAGACCCTCCATTCCCCCGGTTGTAGAGCTAATTTCACCAACTTGGGGCGATCGGAGCGCGTTACGTTTTACGTCGCCGTGATTATCGCGGCCGTCGATGCGCTGCTGACAAATACACCATCGAATATCAGCCAGTGTAATGACGGCGGGGGACTGGATGTTGTGAAGGAGAGAGCCTCTTTCCATCGAAACTGGACCGCAATGACTTGGGATGCTGTGCATCTAGAAATCAAAGAGAAATCATTAGCAGTATTACGTAACGTGAGGGCTTGGAAAAAAATTGGCTGCGTAACCTACCTCCTCCCACGTATAAGCTTTCTATGCTGTAATAGTTTTTTTCTTTAACGTCGATTCATTTTATGAAGTTGTTTAGGTTTAAGGAATAATCACTAGTCCAAGGCAAAAAGTACGGGCGACTTTCAGGCCAAGTTGATCTCGATCTTGCCAACTAGGGGAAGGGTGGGCATAACGGACACCTTAAGGGAAAATGAATAAAAAAGGCACATACCCTTGATAAATATAATCAATTAAATTTTTTTCTTAAAGTA
>JAPYYQ010002947.1:0-14387 GCA_030522585.1 Anagyrus pseudococci | reverse complement strand
TTTGTAACATTCGAAGTATATCCGAGCAATGCTATTTGAATATAGCAATTTTTACAATAGTAGATTGTAATTTTTACTAGAAATTTTTCTCAGTGTGCATATTAACACGTGAGAGCTGTGGATATTCGTAAGGCCTAAGTAATGGAATGTAATTCATTTTGTTAACGTGAATTTGCTGATTAAACCTGTACGTATATATTTTCCTCGCTTTTTATTTCAATCGGAGTTCACTGAACCGCAAAACTTATATTGAAATCGAAGACATAATGATTGGGCCTCTCTCGGGTAATGCGATGCGGCATTATGTTGGGGCCATTGTAGAAGGTTAAGGTAACCGACCGCTAAGCATTGCGCATCAAAGGCCGCTTTTATCGCATTCACTTCTGAAACGCGGACGTGTGTAAACGTCGGGTTTTGCGCGCACTGGTCAGCGGTAAATTCAATTTTAAAATAGTAACAAATATTAACGAATGTGCGGCGTACCAAGTTGCGGTACTGTTAAAAATATACATATTATATAAATTATAGCAGATTCGTATTGATAAAAAAATCGTTTTTTTTCTCTTTACTCAAAATCATACGTAAATCATCAAAAAGGAAAAATGTTAATGCAGCACAAATCTGCAATTCGAATATAACATTAATATAATAGACGTTATAACTATCGATGATAAAATTGCACGTCATCAAGTCCAATATTATCGAATCTATATTCCGAGTGTAAGCGAATCGAGAGAGATAGAAAGAGAGGACGGGAGGCCTGGATGGCATTGCATTTGGTGAAATAGACATTCCCTTCCGCCAGGCTCTCCCTCTCTCTCTCTCTCTCCATCTCTCTCTCTCTCTCTCTCTCTCTCGCGGTTTTGTGTTCGGCTATTTCCAAGCAGCGACACGAATATCGCGCGTCCGGCTGCAAACGTTCGCGCGGATAATAGTAATGCCGCTGTCTTTCTCGCTTCTTTGTTCCAGTTTCTAGTTTGTCGACTGATACTACAAAGGAAAATGCATTTGCCCGGGATAGAAGAGAGAGAGAGAGAGAGGGAAAAAAGAGAGGCGAGACTAATGCGGTCCTGGCGCGAACGAAAGGCCTCAAATTGTCAGCGGCGGCAACGCAAACTCGGAGGAGAGATTTCGCGACAAGCACTCTCTCGTACGTGTATGTGCCTGATGCTTTAATTTGTCAGGGGCGTGTGGCATTGTGTTCGTTTTTTATTTTTGTTAGACAAATTTTCGTTTAATTTATACGCAGCGCTACGGGAAATTTTAATTAGAAGGGAACGTTACACACGCGCCCGAGGGTCTATGATTTAAAGGGCTTGCGAGCACGTTCTTGTTTTCCCGCGAACGGAAAGTTTTAAGGCGCGCGAAAACTTTTGTTCGAAAGTTACACAGAAGTTTATCGCGTATGGGGCGATGTCTTGGTTTTCTTCTTTGTTTTTTTTTTTACAAAAGAATAAATATGAAAGATTGAGGTTTACAAAAATGTTTCGTTTGCGTTCCGAGGATTTCTTGAGGAAAATAAATAAAAGTTGTATCGCACCTTCTGTACTGAATGATACCAGATTGATTTTGAGTTTTTTGAGGTCGTCGAATTAGCTATCAAAGGGTATCGATAAACAATGGAAATAGAACTAAACGGAAGCAAAAAAAAGGCAAATCATGAAAAATTTGATTTTTGTCGAAGCTATAACGTTTACTCGAATTAATTGGAATATCGCGAGCGGCACGCTACAGTGTGACCAACTTATACGATCGATTTCTGAGGGCAAGGTTACAAAATGTATTTAACCCCTTACCCAACCTACGTTACACCAGGTGCTACTAACATCATACACGCACGGTAAACAATACTCGGGAATTAAAAAGATGATAACCCAGAAATCGAACACCAAATACAGCTGGTAAAACCTAATGATAATTGAGCTAATCAATTTTTCTGACTTGCAAGAAAACTCTTAAAACTCTCGATTACAAAAAAAAAACCCAGCTCATTCGGACGAGAGTTTATTCAAGGGTCTTATTCGGTTCGTCATGAGTCACGGAGCAGGCTTTATTTCCCGAGCACCCTGTATAGACGAGGCGTCAGGCAAGAGTCGGGTCAAAAGCGCACATGCATGCACACACACACACGTGGTTAGGGTCGGTGAAGGAACGAACCGCGTGCACGTATATACACGAGAGAAACCGGCCGGCTCGGCAAGAGTAGCAGAAGAGATTTCTGCTCGTTCCGAGGCTCTCTCATTCGAAAGGATCTCCGTTGGAGCCATAGCAAGCGATCGCGTGTCGCGAAAACCTGCCGGGCAACGTGCCGAGTCACCGGCCGCCGCGAGAGCGTGCACACCGCAAGAGAGAGAGAGAGAGAGAGAGCTCTCGGTGACGTGGCTCGCTCTCTCGTGTGGGCACCATCGACTACCTCTCCCTCCCTCGGCCTCTCTCCCTTATCCGCTTCGCGTAATGACTCGCGGGAGAAACGAGTTTCGCGGCTATTCTTAGCGAGCGTCCGATAAAAATCGGTTATATTGCTCACTCGTCGCCGCCGCCTCCGCGGGTTTACCGATTTGAAATTTTTGCCAGAGCACGGCGGTCGCGGTAGCACGTTCCGAAATAATCGTTCGCGTAAATGACTAATTTGTGCCGCATAACTCTCTCGTTCTCCCTCTTTTCACGTTTTCCCTATGCCGGTTTCACGTCGTCGCTTTTGGCGCTACGTTTTGCCAGTCACAGCTCAGAGCGGAAATTCGTTTAGTTTCCTTCTGCGACAAAATCCCCACGACAATAACAAGTGGGATTCTTACTTTTCTTTGTTTCGCACTTTGTGTGTTGACTTGGAAAAGCCGATCAGAGCTTTTCATTGTTTTCTTTCTTTCCCTTAAAAAAAAAAAACAAAAAAAAAAAACAAAGTGCTAGAGTTCGAGACACGAACGAGATTAGAGGTTGATAAATAATTTGTAAATCGCGTGATAGCTTTATCGAGGGTAAAGGGCTAGAAGGGCGTTAATGCATAAATTATACAAAGTGTGAAGAGTGCGTTTGTGGAATAGTCAATGAAATTCAAAATATTTCACTGTACTATTAAGAAATCGTCTGGGAGGGTAAAAAATAGGGGGGGGGGGACTTCGACATTACTAGTTACGTTTTCATTGAATTTCATAAGATGCAATCACATTTCTAATGTGGGTCGAGCGGTGGCGGCGGGTAACAATTGATATCGACTTCGCTTGAATAATTGAGGAGAATGCATAATACAATTTGATGCATTTCATTGATGATAAATTCGTTTATAATAATTCACGCAGTCGTCGTATAACATTATGCGCATTTTAATTGCGTGTTTATTGACGCAGCCCCGGCACAAATATTGCGCAATTCAGTTTGTTGATGCTCACTTGAAAGCTCACATCGAGAGCTCTTTAAAATTAAATATCATTACAATGGTCATATTGGCCCCAAAGAATACGCCCTCTCTTCTCCATTGTCCGCGGGGGCATTTGCATTTCCAAAACTGTAACGACCTTAACGACATTATTCCACGCCAATTCGATTCAATTAATGCGCTACTGAGGATTGAATACAAATTGAGAAAATTTGATTTATAATTAAAAATCTAAGATAATTACGTTAGTTTTACATATTCATGCATAATCGCCCTAGTTGAAATGCATTTATTCTACCGACTCTGCTTTTATTTAATCAAATTATTTCTTTTATTTTTTTTATTACTGATCGAATGCATTTTCGGTTAACGTTAATCAGTCGCTCGAATTAAATTTCATCAACAGTCGGTATCTTGAAATAAACCATTCATGTTTTTTCTTTCCAACCGAGTATTATAAATAACAAAAAAATATTGCCTTTTATATTTTTCAGGGTTGACAAACTCTAATCTTCCATCTCCTTACGTAAGTATTGATTTTTTTTTAAAAAGAAGTATATAAATTATGCGATTTGAATTCTGTCAAAACTTTACACGTGATAAAGACACAATGTGACATTTACTAAAACTTGAAGAGGAAGTACCAAAGAAAAAAAAGCTAAAGGAAAATACGATCATAAATATTAGACACACATTCAGAAATGTGCCTTTTTTAAAACAAGTATTAAAATATTCAAGCTACACAAGCCTATCAGTCTAAAGTCCAGTCAGGGATCATCGAAATCGTCTGTATACAATAAAAAAAAAAAAAAAAAGAAGTTAACATATAATACAAGACTAACCGAATCACGCCTACTGGAATTTCTCTCGCAGATAAGAAATTCCCCGAGACGCGAGATAAAAGGAGTTTTGTGTTCTGACCTCTCAGCCGCCCGCCATTCTTGCTCTCGTCAATAAGGCTTTGCCTGACTTCTCTCCTCTCTCTCCACATTGCTTTAAATGCGTTTCGCTTGTATCGAGAGCCGAGGAATTGGGGACTCGAGAGCGGGCGCCTAGGCCCTCCTTGGAGAGACGGCTGAAGAGATTCAGCGCGCGAGGGAGAGAAAAACGTCAGCCGACGGCCGCATGCATTATGAAAAGCTCGGGACGTTTTCGAAGCCGCGCGCGACATGCCAAATTCGTGTGTGTGTGTGCGCGGTAGGCCGATCAATGGAAAGCCAAGGGAAACGTGTGTGGGTATGTGTGCTCATGGCACTGTGGAGAGAAGAGGCCCGGGATCCCGAAGAAAGTGTGGCGGTGTGTGCGGCGCAAAGAAAAACCCTCGCGCCCCCTCGGGCCACTCGACGGCGAGGAGCGCGCAGCTCGAATAATTTCCAGGACTGCCGGCGGAAAGGAGAAAGAGAGTCTCTCCTCCTCGCGGATATAGCTGGCTAGAAAGAAGAAGGGTATGGGTCTCCGGGAGTGCGGAGCGAGAGGGAGGGGGTCTTTACTTTTTAACGAGTTTTAAAGCGCTAGTCTCCGGGAGGCGAGTGCAGGCGGTAGGGGGCGCAGATAAAAACAAAGATAAGCGCGCGGAGGAGAAAACGAACGGCGGGCGCGGAAGGAAATAAAAAGGTCCGAGTGACGGAGTGGCGAATGAGAGTGAGGAAAGAGCCAGGCCGCCGCCGGGGCTCTCTGCTGGCCAACAGAGCCGAGAAAAGAGAAAGAGAGGGAGAGAGAGATAGTGAGAGGGTATACTGGCAAGACGAATTGAGAAAAGAGAAATCGCGGCGGTAGGAAGAAAGCCAAACTTTTTCAATTTAGCGGAAAATATGATTAAATGCGCCGTTCAAGGTGACTCTCGAGGGCTGCTGCTGCTGCTGCTGCTGCTGCGCGATGCAGCCTGCAACATTTCCCGCCACTAAACGAAAATGAAAAAGCGCAGAATGAATGGAGAGTATAAGCAGCCCGCGAACCACTACTCATATCCCCTCCTACCCCTCACCTCACCTATTTCAACTTTTTTCCTACTCTTTCGCACTTATCTCTCGCTCCGCCGCGTGTAATTCGTCTTTTTGTGTTGCGCCGCAAGAGCCAACGTATCAATTTCGAGATATCGTGGGTGACTCAACCTTGAGGTTGTTTGACGTTGCTTTACAGACGAATTACGTCAAATTTTTTCTTTTCTTTTCTTTTTGGTATTACGAAAGTTATCAGTGAATAATTTTGATTAATTTTTCTCTCTCACTCTCTCGCGATCGAATTCATTCGAAAGCGATAAAATTGTCAATTTATCATTACCTACTGGGAAAAACTTTGAAACAAAGCAAATAGCTTTTTAGATTGTTCAAAAATGGTATGTATGTTTTCGATTTTGCCAGAGTTGCTATGTTTTGTGAAAAATAGAAAACAAAGAAAACACGTTTCTATAAAGTTAAATTGTAGTTTACGCTGCGAAATATTGCTGCGCAACAATAAGAGCATGGAACAATATATTTTATTTTATCACTTAGTTTACAGACGCAAAATTGTTATTTCGCAGTCGCAAGAAGCATGTTAATTTTTGAAAAATAAAAATACAACGGAACAACACAAAATTTATTTATTTTAATGGCCGGTCGAAAAAAAAGAAAAAAAGAAAGAAAAACATCTGGTTTTAACGCAATGTTATTCCTCGGTGAATTATCAAATAAATGTATTTGACCTTTATTATGCATGTAAAGTGACATGCATTATTTAGCAAAGTTTATAACCGAAACTTTTACCACCGCCATTATTCGGAATTTTATCAAACAACGCGTTCGGCTAATAATTTTAATAAAATTTTAATTGTCTACTCGGTTTTTGAAGTGCAGAAGGCTCGAGGCCGCGGTGTAAATTTACATAATTACAGCTAAAGCAGAAATAATACCTCCGCCGGGCACTATTACGTTTTTCGTCAGCTGCGCCCGTGTAGCTTTTAGCCCCTCGGAGATTACACGCATACTGCCTCTCCACACGGACTCTCTCTCTCTCTCCCATTCACATTGGAAGCGAACTTCCTTTTCGACATAAAATAACGGGTGGAGAGAGAAAAAAACGCGAACCAGTCGAGTAAACTGCAAGTGAGCGAAATGGGATTAGAAAAAAAAGAAAAAAAACGCGAGGCATAAATATACGGAGAGCAAGACGAGAACGAAATAAGCCAGAAGAAAGAGTCGTGCGGTAAAGCACAAAATACCGAGTGAAAACAGTGTATTGAGAGGTACGTTGGAGAAAAAAAGGGATGGAGAATGAGAAAGAGAGAGAGAGAGACGGAAAGAAGATTTTTCGAAACGACGGACGCGATCGCGCAATGATGTAGGTGGGTAGTGAACCGAGAATCATTACGAGACAGAGCTACGGAAAATTGGTTTTCTAAATATTATTGCTTCTATCGAAATTGTCGAAAGCACGAATTTTCTTATCCCTTGATTTTGGTGCATGAAGGCCGGTTAATGAAAATAGCCCCAAGCTTGCAAAAAAATAGTGCTTGCACGCGAGAATTAGACAAGTAAGATAGATAGATAAGAGAGTGAGCGAGAAATGTAAATTCAACAGAAATTTTCGAATAATTATAGATGCGCTTCCAAGAGCTAGCAGAACACAAAAGACCGTGGCGGTGAAACGATTAACTGTTTACACAAAGGTTTTGGATATTTGGATTAAATTTTAATGCTGTAAATTCGAGTTGATGTCGGTTAAACAGCAGATTCCAAAGCACAGCCATGAAAATATACTCCAAATTGTGCATGTAGATTTGTAAATACGTTATTTTGTTAATCACAATATTAGCATTGCTGTTAGTCAAACTGATAAATTTTGAAATGTTCCACGAAATACATCTCAGTTTTACTTTGAATATTGATTTCATATTTATTATATTTGGGCGATTCCTCTATAAAAATGTTCTTTTACTAAAAATGTTTAAATATCAACAAATAAGGTAATTTTGTGTATGAGGATAAATAATAAAATTTTATGTTCGAGTCCAAGTTGTGTACTGTTTTTGTGTTTTCATCATGTATGTATAGATTATTAAACAATTCAATAATTTTTCAAGCGAATGCTAGTAAAATATTTAATTACATAAATATTTAAAGTTTATGAATTATTTCACAAATGACGTCGTATGCTATTTTATTTTCATCTCCAAATAACCGTAAATTTTAAAAGCCGTTCTCATTTTTTGACACGTTTAATATTTAGAAACGTGACTGAGGTCTAATAAACTTATATTTTGAAAAATGAAAACCTTGAATTAAAAAAAAAAAATATGGAGCTCTCCTTTTATTTTTGAATATTGCGGGCCCATTTTTTCCATGTCTATCACTAGTAATTAGTGTTGACATTAAAAAGGAGCTCGAAAAGCAATAAAATTTTTCGTAATTATTTCCTTCCATCATCAATGTTAAAAGCTATTCAGAAAAAGAAAGGAGAAGAAAAAATTAGAGGATGCGTAAAAAATGTTGCTCTTCCCTTTAACCCGGGCTTTAATTTAATTTAGCCGTCAAATATAACAAAAATTAAACATAAAAAATTTTTAAAGAACCCCAGTGACCTAATTGCGCGAAAAAAATTCAGACCAGCAACATCCGCCTCTCTTTAAAGTCTGCATTACCCAACACAAGTAGAGGGGAAAAAAATTTTCATCCCAACACGACACTCTCAAGCAAAGCACACCCACTTTCCACTCTTCTCTTCTTCAACTCGCTAGAGGAAGAAGAAAGACATAAAAAAGAAAGAACTACAAAAAGGTTAAATAAACGTGGAAATCCGCGTTAGGCCAGCCCAGTTTTCGAGTAAGCCCTCAAAAGAAAAAAGGAAAAATCAGCCTTTGGAAAGTTCAGAGGGGAATCTTTCGCGCGTGTGAGAAAGTGACGGGGTTAGGGGGGCGTATATAAAAAAAAAACGAAGAAACAGGAGAAGAAGCGTATGGCCTTCGCGCAACGTTGTATATACACAGCCCATTGCGCGCGTGTGATGGCAGCGAGTAAGCAGAGGCGCGGGGGGCGAGGAGAGTTGAAATAAAAAAAAAGGCGAAAGAGAGGAAGCCGAGGAGGAGAGAGAGAGAGACCGGTCGGCCTCGGTTGCGCGCACCTCGCCGTGGAGGAGAGCTGCACACGCAGCCTCCCGTCGTCCTCCTGCTCCTTTCCCTCGGCCAAGGCTCCGCCTTGAAAATCTTCGCGCGCGACCGGCGACCGGAGTAGTACTCTCTCTCTCGAGAGAAACTTCAGCCGCGAGCTGGCTAAACTAGTCGCCTCGACGACGTTGCCTTTTCGCTCTATACGTTACACACACACGAGCGAGAGCGTGTGGTGGGCGGTTGGTATATATGTGGATGAGCTTGACTTTTAGATTCGTCAAGCCAGCGCCTCGTTACGTCTGCTCTAACGCAAATGGACTTTTGATTGCGAGAGTGAGACGTTGACCGGTCAACTCGACAACTTATATTCTATTATAGTAGTCCTTGCGATCGATTGACTCTAAAAATAAAACTTTTATTTTCGTAGTTTTACCATAGGAACGATTGTCGTGGATTCGAGAAGGAGCTTGCGCAATATACGCGAGGTCGTATCGGTGGGTTGGAAAAATTTTTAATTACGTAAAAATCTGTAAGAAAGAAAGTCACGCCGCGAGAGAGAGAAAGAGAGAGAGAGAGTTACAGCTAAGTAAACGGCCGAACTTATTCTCTCGCCATTGCTTTTGCATGATTTTTTTTTAAATTAAACACGAGAGACTAGGCAGTTTTGTGGATTTAGCAATTATTTTAATTAACCTTTGATTGCGTCGAGAGGAGGGAAAGAAAGAGTACAAACTCCGTCGTCCGCTTTATTTTTACACAGAGAGCTAAGGAAGATAACCTTAAGGCTACACTTTTCGTTAGGAATATAATCTTCATCTACTTCATCCGTATGCGTCGGTATATACAGAGAGAGAGAGAGAGACAAACTCAAAAGAAGAAGAGTACGTCTTGGAATAAACTCTTTTCAAAGAATTATTCAGAGCCTGCCGTAAGCCGTCGCGTAAAAATAACAATGCATTATCGTTATATGAAAAAAAAGAACTCAAGGCGATTACAGAAAACCACGAGGAGGCACAAATAAATATATATTTATTTTTCAACGATATCGTCCGAGCAATTATTAATAATTCACGTAAAGGCCTTTATACATACACGCATATGGAAAATCGTGGAGGGGCAAAGGCCGTCTCTCGAATATTTATTTTCCGTCGGCGCGCGGCTAAAACACCCCCAAGCGATTGTTATCTCGAGAGCGAGCGCGCGAGAGCCGATTGTACGAAGATATAGAGACCGCAGCCCGAGAAAGAGAGGGGCTAAGGCCGTAGAGGAGAGAGAGAGAGAGAGAGAGAGCGCGCAAGACTAGTCAGCCTGGGAGAGATGGAGTAAGAGAGAGAGCAAAAGGAAGAGAGCGAAGTGGACTCCGCGAGAGCGCGGCGGCTCTGCTTTCTGTTATACGGCCGCTCTCCGTTGAACGACCACGCAGATTTACAGAATACAATTTAAGACGTTTAAGGCGTAGAGAGAACACGGCCGAGGCCGGGGCGAGAGCGTACAACTCGGCGCGACAGTCTCGGGGAAAAGAGGAGGAGAAAAAAAGAGAGTTGAATGAATTATGTAGGGAGTGGAGAGACAAACCGAGTCGGACGCGAGAGACTAAAGTAAAAGAGAGGGAGAGAGAGAGAGAGAGCGCTGGAGTATGGCGCGCGACGCGCAAAAAATGTGCGAGAGGCCCCTCTTCTCGACGAGGAAAGGAAGAGAGAGAGAGAGAGAGAGCGAAAAAGATCGCGCGGGACGAACTTTTTCTTTTCTCCGGCTTCGTTTCTTCGTCTGCTGCCTCGCGACTGGAGCGGAAGAGAGAGAGGCTAATAAAAGACCCGAGTGCATAAGTAAAAACTTGAATGAAGAATGAAAAAAATAAGAGCGAGAGAGAGAAAAAGGCTTTCTTCGAAAATAGAGTAAAGATCGTTAGAGAAAGAAAGAAAGAGAGCGAGAGAGAGAGAGAGATGTTGAAAGATCACCGGCGCTGTTGCTGCTCCTCTGTACAATCACCTCTTGTAGACTGCTTTAGGCTAGCTGAGTTTACAGCGTGCCATCGGCTTATATACCAACTATACCTCTCGCGATTCGAGAAATAGAGAGAGAGAGAGAGAGGGAGATCTTTGGTTCAGAGAGTATAGCGGAGGGGATGTATGGGGAGCGGGAAAGGAAGACGCGGGGAGAAAGGAGCGAATGGCGGCGGCAGCAGCAGTATATATAGGAGCAGAGATCGGCGGTCAGGCAAGAGGGAGCGAGCGAAGAGCCAGCAGCAGCATAGCAGCGGCTCTCGGCAAGCGGGATTCCATTCCAGGCGAGCCGGACCAGCGTATAGCAGTGAGTGAGCGAGAGAGAGAGAGAGAGATGCTGCTGTTGCTGCTCGTCTCTTCTCTCAGGCGCTCTCGCGCTTGCTCCGGTGTATTTTGTGAGAGATGAATGCCGGGGCACACTCGCAGGCAGCGCGCGCGTTCGCGCACCGTGCCTGTGTGTATACACACACAGACGTGCGCGCGAACACAAGCGAGCGAAAGAAGAAAGGAAGCACGGGAGAATAATGAAAACGACGCACGGGCCTACGAGGAGAAAGAGAGCAAGGAAGATAGGCAGGGAGAAGAGGGTAAAGGGCAGCAGGGCGATATCTAACAATTGCGCGCGTCAAAAGGATTCCGGAAAGTTGAGGGGGGGGGGGGCTAATGCAAAAGATTTGGTCCCAGCGGCAACCGGAGATTCGGAGGAAATATGCTCGGTGACCTAGAAGCGAACGAACGCGGCCCCGCTAGTGCAACCTATGGCCTAATACTCGCCAAATTGATTCGGGCCTCCTCTCTCTCTCTCTCTCTCTTCGAAGCTATATTTCGAATAGATAGGAGGGGGGACGCTCGGCGACGACTCCACTCCCGTTTGGCCCCCACCCCTTCTATACCCTTGCCACTTACCACGCGCACTTGGCATAATTAAAATTAATGACGGGACGCGCTGGCTGTTTACACCGCTCCCGCTAGATACACGCTCGAAGTGTGTCTTTTTCGTTCTTTTGTTCATTAATCGTTTTGAAAGTGTAAGGTCAAAGAGAAGCGGGGCAATTGATCGTTCTTCACTATTCTGACAATAAAAGCGAGTTTAGTTATTTCCTTTATTTTTCGTTCGCCCAAGGCACGAGGATTAATTTATTTTATTTTCGAGCGCTCGTAAAGAAATGGAGATGGAAGAAATTGGTCTAATCTGTGTGTCTTTCTTTTTTGTTGTTTTTGATTGATTGATTTATTTATTGCCAACAATTTCGACCGGCTTGACCTGGAGTCATTTACTATGATTCTTTTTTAAGATAGTCGTAAATTTAATGCTCTCGGGGTATCACGTTTGAACATCGTGATTAATCCATTGACCAAATGTAAAAAGGCCGTTAACGTGTCATCAGCATTTTCCAATTTGTTAATCTATCAAATTTTTTAAAAATATTCCATTAGTTTAAAAAAATTTGATTGACTTCAATAATATTTCTGCAACAGCTGATGGTACATTGTAAAAAACAATTAACAATGTTTAAATACAATTCAAACGTGTATATATCACAGTAAAGAATTGATGTAGAGCTGACCAAATAAAAAATTATAATGCTTTCGTAACCAGTATTGATAAATAATATTTTCATTTGTAAACCAAACAGAAGATAACGTGATATATTTATAGATTTTATTTTTAAGTAAATACATGAAAAATTTTATTTATGTAATCCAAAAGTATTACGATTTATGTGAAATAATAACAAAACGTGATGAATAACGACATCAAAAATCTGTCAATTAATCGAAATACGGTAACGGGATAAAAGTATAATCTGGAAAAACTTGTTTTGCATCCTACCTCCACGTATAAGCACAGCTACGCGTAGTTTACTGATTCATTCGGTTCTTATTTATGACTAACTCTATAGAAATAGCATCGCGCGTCACACATTCTGTAAGCTGGTGGATTAGCCTTAACTCAACAAACGGCTGTTGCCTGCTTAGGATTATTAAAAAAAAAAAAAAAAAAAAAACAAAATTTAAAATCACAACGTCTCTCACGTCATTTCGCAATTTAAGGCATTTGATTGTTAGCATAGGCATTTGCATTATCATCCAACAGCAACTATGATCTCATCAATGAAGACGTCCAAAATGTCTCATTGGATGGTGCATCCGTCATCTACGCGCTGGTCTAGCCGCAAGTAGTAAACAACATGCTCTTTGTGCAGATATTCACGTTAATATATCATCATCCAAGCATATCGTCTCATTTGTAATAATGTCAGGTTTAGAAATTCGGTTTCGCATTTATGAGACCCTGCGCGCGTGGCTTGTATTCACAAAGCTAGTTCGAGGGGGGGAGGGAGGGAAGGCTCGTTACATTAAACCTGATCCATCCTCTATTTACGATTATGCGCCACGTGCGTCGAGTCCCTGCGTATCAAGCTTACATATACCTGTCCTGGGGAGGAAGAGTAAGGTAGATGTGAGAGAGAAAGAGAAATAGAGAGAGATAGAACAGCAGTAAAAAAGACAAGCACGAGTAGAGGCAGCAGCAGCGCGCATCCTCGAATAAATAGGCGTAATGTAAAAGTGGTCGGTGGGCGCAATAGAGAGAGATAACACACGGAATTGGGAGGAGGGGAGAGAGGGAGGTAGGGCGAGAAAAAGAGAGGGAGAAATCAGAGCGTGAAATGGAGTTGACCGCATCGTGTAGCATGGAAATGGGGCTCATTCTACGGCGGCCCTTACAGCGGAGTCACGTGGGATCAAGTGAGAGAGAAAGAGAGAAAGGTATGGGAGGAAGAAGAGATAGAGAAAAAACGCGCATGGAGGTACATATGCACGGGCGGTCAGAGCAGACGAGCGCACGGCTCCACAAAGTCCACAGCGAGAAGAGAAGGAGTCAAGAGTAAAAGAGAAAGAGAGACACGGGGTACTGGGACGGAGGAGGGGAGAAAGAGAGGAGGTCGAGCGGTGCAGCGGTTGAACTTGAAACATCGGCCGTGCGTACAACAGATGTAGTAAGCCGAGCCGTTGCTGCCGCAGCCGTGCATCGCCGGACTATTTCAGTCTGACGCGCCTGGAATACTACTGCTTTCCTTCTCCGTTTCTCTCTCTCTCTCTCTTTCTCCCTCCCTCGTCGTAAACTTGCTAAGCTACTCTTTTGCCTTGCTTAAACATTGCGCGAATAAAGGCATTATCATTTGAAAAACTAATTTCGAGTTTGCTTCGGAAAATCTTGAAAAGACTGCGGGGGGGGGGGATCTCGTATTTGACTGAAAAAGGATTTATTTTCGGTCCGTCAAGAGCGATATCTGAATGAACTTTGTGCTCCACTGTTTAATATACATTCGGAGCCGACACACAGAGAGACAGAGAGGAAGCCTAACCCGGGAGTCTGCACCTATTTACATTTGTGCGCTCTCTTTTGTGGTGCAAACGACACGCCGTCAACATAGATACGTATTATAATTTCAACAGCAACGGCACGCTGGCGGGCGCTTTAATAATTTTGCCTTCCTCACCTCCCCCACCAGTCCATCTCTTGTCGAGTTATCTTACTCGCTAAAATCACAAATTCATTTCGGAAATTGTAAAAGAAAAACTTTTCGAATAGTCGGCCGGAGTAAGCGATAAGAAGGGAGGGGGGGGTGGGGAAGGGAGAAATTATTAACACGGCGAAAAATTTAATTGAATTACGTTTCGAACGTCTTCGTCCTTTTGCCCTATTTCTCTTCTTCGCTTTGCCGAGAGGCCGAAAAGGGAATAGGTATTTTACTTAAGTCAGCGCAAAAGTTAAAAGTGATATATTCCGCGAAAAGGCTTTTAAAAGATATCTAAGTGATTAATATGTAGTTGAAGTTTGCAACGATGCTAAGCATCGAATTTTCAAAAGTGCCACCGCCAAAAAATAATTATATAGGCTTTAAGTGCGGACCAAAAAAAG
>JAPYYQ010002946.1:784-15184 GCA_030522585.1 Anagyrus pseudococci | reverse complement strand
CTCTCTCTCTCTCTCTCAGCTCGATGCATCCCTTCTCCTAGAGCGCGCCTGTCCCCCTCTTCGTCACCCCTCCTCCTCCTCCACCCGCCGCATTTTCCCGATCGTGTTCGCCAAGGCGATACACACCTCCTCTCTCTCTCTCTCTCTCTCTCTCTCTCTCTCTCTCTCTCTCTCCACCTTTTGGCATTTGCACCCCCGCGTGTGTACACGCTCGCTGTGTCGGACAGCGTCGTCGTTGTCGGTCCGATGGCAAAGTGCCATCCCTCCGATCTTTCTTCTCCTCTTCTCCCGCTTACTACAGCCCCCCACCCTCACTCTATCCGTGTGTATGTGTCAGTGCGCTGGTCTTGCGAGAAAAGCGCGCACATGTTGTGTGGATGCTCCGTCTGAGCTAAGCGCTATATAGAGTCTCGTGTAAAACGCGCGCGTACACATATGTATACAGGCTGCTCGGGTAAGTGCGCTCTCGCTTTACGCGCCTGTGAAGAGGAAGAGGAACTACTCTCCGCGTAAGCCAAATAGGTGTCTACCACCAGGCCATATCACAACTCTGCTCTCCCCCGCCGATGTGTATACATACGTGCCATGCTATACTACTTGGACGTGCACGAGTGCGGTGCCTCCTCGCGCTCGCCCGGCTATGACGCCAGTTGCACTCGTGCGAATCGTCGGTATGACGAACGACCCTCTCTCTCTCTCTCTCTGCGCTACACAGCATTCGTCTGTGATTTTAGACGCCGGCTCGGGATTAGGCTCTCTACGGCTTGAATTTGATCAACGGAGGCAATGGTTTTCTGGATGGCTTGAAATTGGGTTTTATTGCCTGGGATAGGACGTTGGCAAAGTTTCGTTTTCCGTTTTAGAGAATGGTGGCTTGTAAGGAGATAGACTTTTTTTGTGTGGTAAGATTGTAAATAGGCTGAAAGCGTATGGATATTTGCATCACGCGAAGGATACTCCTTTTTTTTTATTTAAAGATAATGACGATTATTAAGTCAAGGCTTTTAATAGTCGTAGCAGTAAAGTCGAGCGTATTCAATGCTTCTGCCCGATGTAAAGTGCATGAAAATGGGAGAATATAAAAAAAAGTGGCGATAAAAAAAAAAGAAGAATAATATTAGAAAAGAAAAACGAAGCGTAAATGAGTTTCGCGCTTTGCTCGAAATGGTATAACGATTAAAATGTATTGCATAAAACATGATTACGGCGTAAAAATAATAATTAACGCCTGTCAGCGCTCGTGCTTGAATTATCATTTTGTTGGAAAAAACGAGAGGCGACTTTTATAATCGAATTTTTGGAATTGATAATATTACGTAGTATTGCAAGATCCGGATAATCGATTTCGAATTCTTATTATCGATTCCGTGAATCAAAATAATCGAACGGATTTGAATATTGGTATATCGACGCAACAAACGAAAATAAAAAATAAATCAAGCGATTCCACGATTTTGTACTGATTCATCGACATTGTGTGTGTGTTTTTTTTTTCACACAACCAACGTAGGCCACAACAAAAGTGTATTTCATAGAATTTGCTGGTAATCTAACTTTTTCTCTCTCTTTTTTTCGTTAAAAGCATAATTTACCGTTCGTTCAATAATGCAGCCTGTCGAGAGCCGTAATGCGTACATTCACTTAGCCTGTACGTCCAACGGAATCTAAATAATTTACTATTTTTAAGGAAACGCGAAAAATTTTGCCGAAACGTAATTTTAAAAATACGATTACGATTGAACATTATTTAAATATTACCGCGCGCTAATCCGCGGGAAAATGTCTTTTGTCTCTTATGTGCAGGTACAAACTTGATAAGCAATAAAAGAATTAGCCATAGCCAGGACCGAGATACAAAATTTACATCGCTGAATAAGGCATACGTTTTTCTTCAAATTTATTAATAATAAGGAAACTCGTTAAACATCCATAGCCTAGCACGATTTTACAAATTTTGCAATCGCATTAAACTACCATCGATTTTCCATATATGAGACAAACTTCGGTAATCGCAAGAAAAAAAGAGGGGAATTTTATCCACCTAATTACCGCATTCACGATTCAATCTAAATCTCCGGGCAAATTATTTTCCTCCGGCTAATCTAGCACCGATCTCTAATCTATTTTGTCATTATATAGCCGCTGTGTTTATCAGTTGCGGCAGGCGAGTCGCGTTAATCAGCGCATATTTCAGCGATACACACCACCGAAATATGCCATTCGCGCATCAAGCCCCCGTCGTCGTATAAGAGCCGTTTTTCTATATTTCTGTACTTTATCGTTCGGCTTCATACCAGCGCTTATACGATATCTCGCATTTAACGGAAGCTAATTAAACAGAGAGAGAACGACGACTCGACGAGTCAAAAAATAAAACATTATCAAATCCCTCAATTAGGCGTTATCGCAAGGTCCGATCGGTCAAAACAAGCGAAATATTAATCGCGACCTTATTAATCGAGCGCCCAACACCCGCGGATGGATAGTATAGGTAGAGAGAGCCCGTCGATCGAGAGTTTAACGATTCTTAAACGCTAGTCGGCGATAAATAAGCGCGCGCCGGCGTATACGTGCGAAGTAATAGGAAGTCCAAAGTAGCCCCGCGTGTCAACATAGCCGGCCGCTAATTTAGCTGTCTAATTATCAATTGAGAGAAACCAGGCTCTCGAGAGCGGTTATTGAACCAATCGAGACTCGGTTGATCGAGGAAAAGCGAAGGAAATTGATCGCCGTGTTTTTCATCGGTACTACCAGGCCGCCTCGACGTTCTTGTCCAAGCCATCGTCGGGATTACTTATATGGCTGTTGGTATTTTCATATTCGTTTTATGTTTCGTTGCTTGAAAAAGCAAAAATATTTCGAAAGACAAAGCTCGAATTTTCAATGATCATCGGCGGGGAGTATTGTTTTCGAAACGAATGATTCATTACGCTCGTTATACGCGGCTTACAATCGAGTTGCGCTCGGTTGCGCGCGTTTTGTTTTGCCGCCGATAAATTTCGCGCTGCGTTATTAACTTGTCAATTAAACGACTTTTCAATAAACTAATTCGCAACTATAAACGTGTCCCACGTGTTGGCCGTGTTATTATTATTATAATAATCAACTAGTTTAAACATATCGATGAACAATTGTTCTCCTCGATCTAACCCGGGCAATTTCGCTGGCCAATGCAATATAACAGGCCCGTGAGTGATAATTTAAAAAGTAGCAAAGAAACTAAATTCGAATGTTGACTTGGCCCCGCGCTATAGAAATTTTGAGAGGGAGAGAGAGAGAGAGGGCGAAGCATTCAATTGGGCAGCCGTGTAATTGTATGACGAATTTCAAATGTCAATCAAACTTAATGGCATGGTAATTTCAATGCGAGAGCTGGAGCTCGATGCAATTATTATTTTCTCTACAGTTTAATTTGGAGCTATTATTAAACCAAATGGCCCGAGATTGAATTTGATATTTATTCCTATTGATTATTAATTAAAACTGTTAACTTGTAACGCGGCGAGATATTATATCTTGAAAACGACGATAACGACGTTACTCGTAACCCCCACGCGGTGTATGCTTGCTCTCTCTCCAAGCGTATACGTCAAGTTGATCGTGTTTCAAATTTCTATATAACTTTGATGACTTTATTCAGCAGCAAAGTAAAAAAAAAATATCGTTGTCGCTTGTCAACAAATTAAGCATCGCGCAAATAAAACTAGAAAATTCGTATTCAATTTCAATTATCAGTCATTGCACGTACTCGTGCGTCGTGCCATTAAGCAAGATTGTGAAGGCAATGCATCAAGTGAATGAACGAGCTTCTCTCTCTCTCTCTCTCTCTCTCATGCAAACGTCTTAATCAGATTGTTTGCGTCGTACGTAATCTCGCTTACAAGACGTAATACATCCGTATATACGAGCCCGAGAGTGCAATTTCGAGCCTCCTCCCCTCTCTCAACGTAATTATTGGCTGAATGTAAATTCGAGAAAATTTATAGCAATGAAATTCCAGGCCGAAGTGATAATTGGACGCGCGATCTTCGAGCTGCTTTACTTTACAAATCGTATGCACATACAAATTTCAAAGCCTCGGGACTACACAACGTCGAAACGACTCACTCGCGCGCAATGAGGAGAGAGCCGGCGCAGCCACTGAAAAATCCCCTAATAGCTCGGCCGCTTCGTCATACAAATCGCCAATTTCGAGGTGAAATAAAAAAAAAGAAGAAGGAAATAATCCCTCTCCTCGTCAACTCAATCATTCCATTAAAACGTCATTACGTATTTTAACGATCGACTTCATCGAATTGCCGGACTAATAAACGAAACTCTTGCTCTCTCTCACGCGAGAGCGATAGTAGGATTCTCGGAAGAATAGCAAAGAGAAGAAGAAGTTCATTACGTTATTCCCGGCGTCTCTCTCAAAAACCGAAAGGGCCACTCTCGCAAAAACTTTTCTTCGCTGCGAGACTGAGCGCTATAGGGGGATGGAGAAGAAGATCGGTGACGGAGACGCTGATCGGCTGCGTATATAATAGAAAAAAAGAGAGAAAGCGAGGGTAGGAACGGGGAGAGAGGAGAGCGTTAAAGAAGAGAAGTCTCGTCGCGTTGAAATTGATGTCGTGGCTCGATTATGAGTAGCATCGAGAAAAGCGCGCGAGAGAGAGAGAGAGAAGTCTACTAGAACAAAAGCGTGTGGGGTAGGGGTAAGGGGAGTGCACTGGGTAAGAGAGAGCGGAAGGGTAGAAGGAGCGCGGGAGGCAAGCGAGAAAAAGAGCGAGTGGAAGAGCCGATAAAAACGGTAATAATTTTTGCGCGCTAGCGAGAGAGGAGTAGGAGGCGGAGGAGGGGAAGAAGAAATCGGCGGCAGTAGCGTCGTCGTCGTCGTAGTCGTATAGTCGTCAGGCAGCAGCGGCAGCGCCGGCGTTCCGAGGGAATCGTCAATTTGGCGCGCTCGGGGTAGAGGGGGAGGGGAGACGAATGCCTATAATCGATCGTCCCTCCCTCGTTTCTTCTTCTTCTTCGTCTTCTTTTTTCCCCCTCCCTCCGCCGTCTTTTTGTCTTTTTCTCTCTTTTTTTTTTATCCGAGCACAGACACACACACACACACGTCCGTTCGTCGCTTTCTCTCCCTCGCGCTCTCGTCCTTTTATCGCGTGTATTCGTGTCGACGAGAGAGATTTTGAGTGGGTGTGCGCGACAGCGGAGAGAGAGACAGAGGAGAGACGAAATCGACGGCGACAGAGAGAAGCAATGGTATATAGAGGGAGAGGAGCAGAGGAGGACGAGACAGTGGAAGAAAAAGTATGGGAACCGAAAGAGAGAGAGAGAGCAGAGAAGGGGAGAGCAATCGAGAAAGAGATAGAGAAAGAGAGAGAAATATACGAGGGTGGCAACTGTCGTTATGATTTTACTTTTTCTACCTTTACTCCCTCCACCCACACGACGACGAAATTATCATGTTGTTCAGACGTACGGACGACGCGCGTTCTCCCTTTTTCTCCCTCCCCCCACCTCCTTTCCTCCGATAAACCCTCCTCGCCGCACCACTGCCAGGTTGACGTCGGGATGTGTGTGCCCTGTAGGACGAGAATCGCGAAAATAGAGGGCGATTATATTTTTGCGAAATTTCAAATTTAACGGCTCGGATGGCGCGTTTCCTTGGCAAGAAAGAGGTAACTAGCGGTGGTAGGGATGAGGGATCGATATATACTTTTGCGCCTCGCGAGAGAGAGAGAGAGAGAGAGAGATAAATAACGTACCGAATATTTTCCCCGCTACAATCGTCCCGTGTCAATTAACGTTATTGAGGGGAGGAGGGAAATATCGGAATGTCTTCTCGGTTGAATAAAAAATGTAGATTTTATTAAAAACAAAAAAGCACAAAAAAAAAAACGAAGAAGGAGAAAATCGGACAATGTTCGAGAGGACGTGAGATTAATTTATTATAGCGGCTGCACACGTGGGATGCAAAGTTTAGCGATAAAATCATTTCTCTCTATCCCTCCCTTTTCTATTTCTTCTTTTTTCCCCGTCCGAAAGAAAAATAAAAGATACGCGCCGGCGTTTATCGAGCCGAACTTATTACAAAATACCAATGCTACGTGAAGTGTGGATAACCACATGCGCCGTACCGTCTTTGCCCTCTCTCTGTCTCTCTTTTTATTAAAAATCCGTAATTCAATTTAGGAGAGCAGACGAACGGAACATTAGCCATTTTATTTCAGGCTATAGCGACTGTTTTAAATAAAAACTAGCCTCTCGCATCGTACAAAGAGTCTTGCTCGCTAGCGCGCGGGCTTATATCTAACTCGAGGCGCTGTATACAGTGGGTATTATTTGAAGCCCAACATGTGTCACGGCTCTCTTGTTTTCGAGCGCGCGGCGCGTCGCTCTCTGCCGCATATACTTTCAAATGTACGCGCAAAAGGTATATATCTCTTTCTCGTCGCGAGTACACACACACAGAGGACACGTTGTCGTTTTTAACGATTAATTCGTCGCGCCGGCTTGTAAAAAACTATCACAAAGCCTCGGCCTCGAAAAAGACAACAAAAAAGCGTGTTTACTTAAATATAAACCGTTTAATAAAAAAGCCAAGCCGAGAGAGAGAGGAGAGAGATTAGCCTCGCTATAAATAATGTATCAACTTTTACCGATTTCCCCACCCACTCCCTGCCACGCCATTGCAGGCGCGAATAAATAATATTTTTAAAAAAAGCTTCCCAAACACCCGATAAATATGTGTACATCGTACTATACACCCAACAAAGCACACGTTGCGTGAATAACACAGAATCTCATCGAGAGAGCATTATTCCCTTCGAGCGGAAGTAGTCCAAGACGTGCAAGGCTAGTCCAGTGTGGGTCCCAACATGAGCGAGCAACAACTGCATTCAACCGCGCTTTCATTCTCTCCCTTCTCTCGGTGCATTCTCCGCTCTCACTTCAAAGGCCGTCGAGTGAGTGTTTTGGCGCTTATCGGCGCTTTGAAAAATCGTCAGCTCGCAAGTGGAGCGCTTACGAGGGGGGGCGGCCCTTGTTTTTTTTTCCCGATCGGTTACAAAAAGATCCATACGCGCTATATACAACATCCTCACCCTACAGGTGGGTAAAAGTGTGTATAAGGTTTGATGGAAAAGAGAGAGGATTTTTGAAATTTTCAAAAATGTAACGGGAATATTAATTTATCGTGTTATTCGAATCGGGCAAATTGTCAAGCTAATCGCGCCAGCGCGAAATTCGAAAGCAACAACAAGCGCGTGACACATTCGTCGATTCTCGAAATGATTAGAGAAACAGCTTTATTTTAATTTCAAATTTTTCAAGCTCTCCGAACGAAACTGGCTTTGACTTTTCTAGTACTACCTTTTTTTTTTCATTTTTTAAACTCGATCGACGTGCAGTAATAGACTCGCTGACACGTAAAATGAAAAATATTGTGTGCTGCGCTCGCTGCAACTTGTTCATTATAAAGCAAAGCTCCCCGGGTCTAAAAAGATTTGGCCGCGCAAACACGCGCGCATGTACATAAAATTTGCTTTTCCCTCTTTCGGCAAATTCTGTCAATATCGGGGAGGCCAAGTTATCTACCTGTCTGCGGTCGAGTGGTTAAATTCGTAAGGCAAGAGGACGAGTTACAGGAAAATGTGTATACGTATATACGGACAAGCACAGTTCCGATACTGTAAGCGAGCAGGAAAAAAAAATTAAATAAATAAATGTGTATGACGAAAGTAGCCGATGGAAAATAGCTAGGGCATACAAAAAGTGTCGTTTGCCGGGCGAATATGTAAAAATGTAGCGCTGATATCGCACACCCTGTGTGATATTCGTAATTAACTTTGACGTAAAACCGAAAATAGTTTATTAAAAAAAATCTTAATAAACAAATATCACCGTGTCTCGCTCTCCGCTCGAAATTATCTACGCGTAAAAATAAAATACACATCACGTCCAATCGATCGTTGTACTCTCCCACGACTAAAAATCGCGTCATGTAAATACTTTCATTATCTACCCTAGCCTATCTCCCTCTTTTTCTCTCTGCTCCAACGATTTTCAAATACTCCTACGTCGTGCTCCTCGCATTCAAAAATACAAAACGTCATTAACTCCCACGACGGTCCCCCACCCCCCTCATTATCCATTAATCTCGAAAACAACAATTTTCCAAAAATAAGCTTTATTAGCAACGATTGCGATACACAGACTCCTGCCAAACAGCATCGACAAATCACTCGATTATTCTCGTTTCTCTCCGCGAGGCTAAATTTATATCGCTCTCGCAATTACACAATTGCAGCAGTATAGTTGCGGGTATACGTATGGGAGAGAAGAGTTTGCTTTTCCTGCGACTGTCACGGTCGAGCTGTCGGTACAAAAGCTCGAAATCCCGACACGCCTGTTGAGGAGGAAAGTGGGGAGGGTCGACGGTTAGGGTGGGAATCAATAACAACGAGCGAATTTCCTGTCCTCAGCGTAGTCCCCCCTCCCGCCCCCTTTTCGCAACATAGTCTCCTTCCGAATATATCGGCTTTTCACACGCGGCTGAAAAATAAAAGATCGAAAGAAGGCGGAGGACAGAGGAGGAGGGGAGGTAGGAGGGCTTGTACGGAAAAAGCAGTTTTTTGCAGTGCGTGTCTCGCGTATATTACGTACAGTATATAGCGAGCGTCGACGGAGGAAGTCGCGGCAAAAAAGTCTCTCGCTGGCCGCGCTATATACCACACAGGAGAGAGAGAGCGGAATCAGCCGCGGAATCGATGGAATATTTTTAAGCCAGTGTCGCTTGAGACGCGATGACGACAATAATAATAATAATAACAACAACGAGAGCAGAAAGCCGACTGGTAGGGGAGAGACGACTGCCTTCCCCGCCCGTTAAAACGAATTCCGCGCAGTCGTCGTCGCGGCGGTTTGAGCAGCTCCTGCGCCGAGCGAGTATAGAGTAGGTGGTGGCAAAAAATTTCCTCCACTCCACGCTATCAAATATTCGATACCTGTCTGGGACTTTTCCGCGTATAGTCTCCCTCTCTCGCTCACTTGCGAACGAGAAAAAGACGAGAGACAGAGAGGGGTAAGAGACAGAGAGGAAGCAAAGTGCGGAGGAGGAGAGAGAGGTCGGCGAGGAAAAAGGAAGAACGAGGGAGAAGAACGAGAGAGAGATCGATGCAAATATGAGCAGCGTATATAGCCTCCTCCGCCGCCTTTTCGCCGGCCGCGCGCGCGCTCTTTCTAGCCGGGGCGCTCTCTTGCTCTGCCGCGAGTATTATATGTATATTAGGACGCGCGAGGAGGGGGGCAGGGGCTGCGAGAGGGGAAGCAAAGCCACGCTGTGTATATAGTCAATTGCTCGCTCTCTCTCGGTGCTATGACCCGAAAGTTTTGCACGCCATCGCTTGGCCACAGAGACTAAGAGAGAAGGGCTAACGAACTCCCCCCCCCTCTCCCCTACTAACACACAGCTCAAGCGCCATCCTTATATACCTGTGTACACTTTGCTTCTCCTTAGAGGCCTCTCTCTCTCTCGGCACTCAAAGTCGCGCGCTTTCGCGGCCTTGAATTTATCCGCGGCGCCAACGGGAAAAGCGAAGTTTCTTTTTCGAAGGTAAAAGGGCTTGGAAAGTTGGCGTTGGATTAGTGGCTGTTGAAGGATGGTGTCAAGTGGACGACGACGACGCAGTGCTTAGCCGGCCGAGGAAACTAAGCCACGCGGATGTTTGCCACAACTGCGGTCTGTATAATTGTCAAAGAGGATTTGGATTGTTAAATATTTCATATAAACGCGGCATAAAAAATAAAATGAAATGGGGATTTGAATTACGAGTCCGCGCGCGGAGAGTCGATGAAAATGTAAATATCGTACATGTATGTGTTTTTCTTTCTCTCGTTTTTTTTCCTTTTTTTTCAAAGCTAGCGTAAAAGAATGGAGCAGTTTTTCTGTTAGGCAGTCCGAGGCGGGCTCGTAAAAATTAATAGGGCCGAAGTTATTTTTATGCAAAGTGTATAAAACTCAAAATATTCAGCGATTTACAAAACTGCCGAAGCGCAGAATTGACGCTGCGCACGCGATGTTTGCTCCATAAATAATATTTTTCCTCTCTCTTTCAGCCCTTCTCATCCACCCCCTCACCCCCATTTTATTCCTTCTTTTCTTTGAAATTGCCAATCTCTGTGTGTTGACATTTTATGATTCTGCAATAAGAAAGCTTTTATGATTGCATAAATAGGAGCGAATGTGAAAAATTGATTATTTTCCGCAGCCCCTCTTTTTTTTTTTGTTAACAATTTGCGCGACGATTTTTTTTTCATTACTACTCGTGTTTAGTAAAAAAAGAATATCCAATATTCGAATGTGACAACTGTTAATTTAGTATCAGATTACGCGACTATTTCGTAGAAATTTAGTTCGAGCAAGTTTTGATTTTGTCAAATATAAACACACGCTTCCGTCGTTGTATAACGAAACCAGCTGTTTAAATAAAAATGCTAATTAATTACCAATCAGAAATTGGCCAATTAAATTATAGCGAATTTCAATTCTAAGTACGCGATTACGATCAATCATCGCATTTAATAATGTCAAAGAATAATAATTATTCGAAATTGCAAGCAATTCCGAAAGTACATTAACCTGAAAACTCAAAACGAGAAAATTAAAAAGAAAAATACGAATCAATATCCACTGGGCGACAAAAAAAAAGAAACAAAATAATAACAAAAAATTATCAAGCTAATCCAAAACCGATGCATATACCTATACATACTCCAAAAGCTAACACAACGAACGACGTCAGCAGCAGAAGCGAAACTTATTAGAAAAGGCTAACGAGCAAGCTCAAAACGTATAAGAGATGAAGACTCTCCCGTAGTCAAGCTCGGAAACAAGCTGTCAAACACGAGCAACCGAAGGCTTCGGCATTTCGCGTCAAGCGCCTCGTATACTCCTCTGCGTGAGCTTTCAAACCCCCGAGTAGTCTCCCTGGCACAAGCGCGTCCAGGGAGAGTATAAGTGGGGGGCGGGGTATAGAGGAGAGTCGCGCGCACTTCCTCTCCTGCCGCCCCCCCCCAGCCCCTCGAGGCTTATTGTACTCCAATTCCGCGGATAAAAGCCTTATCTCGCGTGCGCGTCGCGGCGGGGACCGTAATTGCGCTTGGAATTCGCGTGTCTCGCTCTCTTCGCGGAAAGCCTAAGTTTACGCGTCGCTTAAACTTTTTTTCCGTTCCACTCGCCTTTCATGTGCCTCGTAGCCGAAGAAGCTCTTGCGAAATCTTATTATTTCCGACCTTCTCGCGTCATATCCTCGTTGGAACTTGGTTCGTCGTTGTCGCGTTTTTCTTTTTCTTTTTTATTTTATTTTCGGGCTATATACATTTTCGTGTTCGAAGCAGGCCGGAGGGCTTGCGCTGGAATTATTATTTCGAGCGCCAACTTTTAATTATGCTTCTGGCGTATCGAAAATACAACTGCAACTCTCTCTCTCTCTCTCTCTCTCTCTCTCTCTCTCTCTCTCTTGTCATTCGTGTCCCTCGCGATTTTTGTGAGGTGCTTCTTCCCATACTTTATTTACTGCTTGCTTGTGCCGAGGAAAGTTTTTTTGTCTCCTGCTATAACGGCTCTAATTATCTTTCTGCTACGAGGGAGTTGAGCAAAAAAAATTGCGCGCGACCATTTTCATGATAATTTCTAAGACTTATCCTTTCGATTTCTATTTCATAGGCTACTAAAGCTTTTTTTGTTTCAACAATTTTATTATATCCCCGATCGCCGAGGCTCGAACATTGAATTACAAATGTTCCAATTCGGCTTGATATCGTCGGTTATATTGGAAACGAAATGACAAAGATGTAATATTACGCTTTAATATCGAGTTATCGCGAGGAAAAGGCACTGAATTCAAAAAGTTACTTTTCAAAGTAGACAATTCACTTTGACGGTTATAATAACGGTAAATTTTCGATTCGGTTCGAGTCTCAGCTGGCCTTTTCCTTTTTTTTTTTTTGTAAGCCGCTCTCGCTTCTCGCAAAAAGAAAAAGAAAAAGTTGTAATTCTGCTCCGGATTTCCAAAGAGCCCAAAGAAAATTTACTGCTAAAGCCATAATGATAAAAACATTAAGATTTTCCCGAAACTCGTTTACGTTTGGTTACGGCAATACTTGCGGGCAATAAAAGCGCGCTTCCCGGCAAACACATCGGAGCGTTAGGCTAAAGCGTCGAACACAAAATTTTCGTTTTCCCGTTTCTTCTCCCTCCCCCGCAGTCTTCTGCAAATCATAATTACGCGGAAGTTTATCTTAATTAACCGCAATTTTAAAATTAACACAATGCCTGACTCCCTCGCTCTCTTACTCTACGAGCCCCCCCCCTCCCAACTTGCTATACGAAGGTTGAAACTTTAAATCTGTATTTTATGTCCAATTAAGCATATTCAAAATAAGCACACGCGCGCACACGATTTCCATACCCGAAGACTTCCGCGAAGCCATTTTATTTTCCTATAATTGGCTCAGGGGGTCTCTCTCTCTCTCTCTCTCTCTCTCTCTCTCTCGAAACTGCCGGGGCGCATTAAAAATTCACGTCATGATCCAGAATCGGAGAGCGAGAGATCTAGCGCCCCCTTTTTTTCTCTCGATATATTTTTTCCGAATATGCACCGCGCATTTCGCGATCCACAATCGTCAATTTATCAAGTTTTTCGTTTATTTGACGGAAAACATTTTTTTTCCCACAACCCCGCCTCCGACGTTGTTTATAACGTTCATACGGGAGATTTTAAAATACGATTACACACGAAATATATGCGAGCGCTGCTCGTAACGGAAAGGAGAGAAAAAATTTATTCTCAGACAAATTTGCGGGGCGCTTGCGAATAATGAAAAAAATAATTCAAATAATAATGGGAGTATAGAGAAGAGAGCCTGCGTATACATATAGGCGCGCGCGCTGTTGCGTTCGCATATGCAATGGAGAAAAAAAAATAAAGAAGAGCCTCGCAATTACGGGTGAAAGATAATTAGAGCGCATGCGCTCTAGAGAAGGAGAGGAAGAGCAATAGGCGTTAGCCGCGCGGCGTGTCTAGCAGGCCGCTAAATTTTTCCCCGAAGAACAGCGCGCAGCGTCACTGATTCATTGGACATTTTTTGTCGGGGGATTATGCGATTTGCGCCCGAGAATACACGAGCGTTAATGAAAAATTAAATAAACGGAAAGAGAGGGAGAGAGAAACGTTGGTATAATATGCGATGGCATTGCAAAATAATTGTGCTAATTAAGCGAGAGAGAGAGAGAGAGAGAGAGAGAGAACTTAAGGGATTGCACAATGTGCGCGCGAGCTACTGCAGTGTGAAAAAGTGCTGTTTTCCAAGTTGCAGTCGCTGGAGGTGAAATATGAATGAGAGCTTACCCCGCGGCTCTTCGCGCGCTAGTTTCTACATATGTGCAGGCGCTATTAAACGCTAGCCGTCGTTTATATTGGATCGAGAAGAGGCGAAGAAGAAAAAAAAGAGATTAAACAGCAAGTCGAGCTTTAGATGCGCCTCATTCCGATTGAAATCAGGATCGTTATGTTAATCATTTTGACGCGTAAACAAATTACGAAATACGTATAAGCGCGTTGTTTTGTGCTACTCGACGTGTATATGTATCGAGGCGCTCTGGTATACTTCTTTTTTTTTTGCTTTTATAATTTCAAATACGCGCGCGCGCGCGCCTCGTTTCAGGAGTTCGGACGGCATAATATTTTCAATAATTGCATCCTTACCGCTGCAAGTTTTATTACCCGAGACACGCAACAATTTTATATTTATATACCTGACCGAAATTACTTTCAATTAAATTACAATCAAATAAATTATCCCGTGCAATTACTCGTTTGAAAAGGACAAAAAAATAAAATAATATACCTAATGGGCGTTATGAGAAAATTTTGAAAAGCATACCGAGACGAGGCCCAATAAAGCGGCTCGCCATATACACAAACGTGGGCAAGTCGCGTGTGTTTCCCTCGCATATAATGCATGCCGGCCTACAAATCTCTGGCAAAACTAAAACAACAAGGACTCATGAATTTCAAATGGAATCAAGCGCACATCGAAAAAGGCCGGGCAAAACTCACTGGAATCTCAGAACGCCAAGTCGATCCGTTTGAATTTCAACGATAATCTCGGCGTATATGCCGTTATGGCAAGAAGGAAAATAATGGCAGACCGATGGAGAGAGAGAGAGAGAGAAAGAGAGAAGCACAGAGCCCATTGCCCGGCAATTTTGAAAAGGAGAAAAAGAAAAAGACGACGATTTCGCCGAGTCGGAAAACTATTTTTCATCATTCCAACCTCAAAATGGCATCTTTTTACCAGATTTTGAGGTTGAAATGATGAAAAATAGTATACTGGCCTGTTACGGGAGGTGTT
>JAPYYQ010002945.1:0-22273 GCA_030522585.1 Anagyrus pseudococci | reverse complement strand
TTTTTTAAAATTAAAAAATTAAAAATGTTGGTTTAAACTACAAATATAAAAAATTGTTATTGTTCTCTGAGAAAGCATACTGCTAAGGTAGTTAGCAGCAGTTTTTTTTTCTGCTAATATTAACAAAACAAAAGTTTTGATAAATAGGTAGTAAGAACTTGTCATTCTAAAATATGAGAGCAATTATGTCATCCAGATTTATTAATATATCTGTAAGAAAAATGTATTAAGGTCGGGTACGCCTGCACATAAAACATGGTTTAATATTATAAATATGTGTGTCTGTTAGTCCAGTACCCTGTTAAATTTATTA
The DNA here is from genome assembly GCA_030522585.1 of Anagyrus pseudococci. Lineage (NCBI taxonomy): Eukaryota > Metazoa > Arthropoda > Insecta > Hymenoptera > Encyrtidae > Anagyrus > Anagyrus pseudococci. Next base: position 21,960 of record JAPYYQ010002945.1, on the reverse strand, counting down.
CATTTCATTCATTATCATATATAAGATTAATAAAATGTCTATTTGAAACTAATGGCTATTATTTTGTGATAGACTAAATAATTAATAATCAAACTATTGAAAAAGACAGTTATTTATTTCTTTTGTAAATAATGTTACTATTACATTCACATAATTATTTTAGAATTATACACACAGCCAATTATCTATAGGTTATTCATTGCAGATCAATCAGTACCGCTTTCAGAATGTTATACACATATGTATAAATAGACTCTTGAAGGAGAGAGCAAGACCGAACAAAGGCACAGGATTGTCTTGTAAATGAAAATTTCTCTGTTATGAGTAGAGCATTGCACATGTCTCTTGCTTAATTATAAGAAATAGTTACAAAATGAACAGGTAAAGCAGAGAAGAATTTTGAAGACATATGAAATGGTGGCCTCTCATAGTTAACTTATATTCTAATATACAACTATTTTCAATAGTTATTCATCTAGAGCCAGAAATCTGCATTATATAGAAATATGCTATAAGTTAATGACCTCAACAAAGTACATTGAGTTGCCATATTTTTTTTTTCTTTTTTTATTACTATCCAAGACAAACATGTCTATTGCCTTGTGCTTTTTGTGTGATAGTAATAACTTATGATTGATGAATCTTAACCTAGATCTTAAACTCTTGTCACTAACCAAAAACCTCTTGACTCGCGAAAACTATGTACAGGAAGCCATCTTCGTCCTTTTCTCGCTGGTAAAGTTGTGCCATGGTTGTGCAACCACTGGCCAGACTGCGCTGATTAACAAGCAAGTAAAAGGCTTGCGTCGGAGAGAGTTGAAGTCGCCTTCTGCAAGGCAAGACAAATGATTCAATAAAAGCAAAAGAATGGCATGAAAAGATAAACAGAAAGATTACTGAAGATTTTGTAAATAAAAACAAACCTTATAATTTTGACAAGTTCGGCAACTGACAAGTGATCAGGTACGAGAAACTTTGTTTTATCAAGCATAGGTAGCTGCTTCTCAGCATAGTATCTCTCTACGATGATGGGCACTTTGTTTGGATGCTTTTCACGTATCTGCTTGACGTCGGCAACTCGCTGGTCTGTGGTGAGAGGAGAAAGAGAAGGTTGGTGTAGTAGGTAGAGCAATCGGGCGACAGAGCCAACAACGGGGACGAGAAAATAGAGCGCTCGAGATGGGTAAGAAGTAGTGCGCAGTTTTTGTGGGGGTCTCTCGGGCTTACCAAATGAGCGTCGTTCCTTGAACGTCTTGAGAGCGTTCATGATTGTCGTTGCTGCTTGGACCTGCGGTGCGTCCCACGACCCGTGTCAGATCATTAGGTTCGGCCTTTTCGCGAGAGGCCAACGACTGCTTCTCTCGCTCTTTCTTTTTTTTCCGTACCTCTGGTCTGCGCTGTTGTTGCTACTGGAAAACAAAAACACGGCGGCCCGTCAGCTTTGCGTCGGCCGCGCGTGTTTACCTCCTATACGCGTGCAGTGCGGCAGCAGCGCTGGACGCTGCCAAAACCGAGATGCTGGCTGCAGCTCCGGGCCAAGGGATGCACAAAGGCCCCCCCGAGAACACAAAAACCCTGCGGGAGAGCGAGGTGCGAGATCGCAGCGAAAGTGCTCGAGCACGCGCGCTAACGGGCATCAGCAGTGCAGTGTGTATAAGACGACACGCTATATACGCAAAGTGTGTGTGTGTGTGTGTGTGTGTGTGTACACGTAGCGAGAAAGGGACTCACACAGTGATGGAGCCTCGTGTGGATCTCCCGAAGACTACTGACGCCTCAAGCCTGCCCTCTCGTGGCTTTATGCGACTCTCCTCTCTGCCCCCTCGTCCACATAACACAGGCTCCACCGCTCATTGGCTCGAAAAGCTTCATTCCCTGCATGCGCTTCCCCAAGGCGAAAGTTGACTTGTAAGCGCCTTCTATTTTTCCTTTTTTATTCTTTCTCTCTTTCTTTTGCTGTAAGAGCAACAAATTCGAATTCCTACGAGTATATGCTGCTACGACTTTTAACGCCAAACTTGCCTGGCTATTTTGCTCTCGGTCGCTTTTATCGGAGCGCTCTCGGTAAATTGGCTGAGTGGACAGTTTTAAAGGCTCCGATTGCGGTTATCTCCCTGCCTTGGTAATTTTCCATAACAATTTCTTTGCCTATAATACTGCGTAGTTTGCATCGAACTATAATGAGCCGCTTACCTAGCCGACTTGGTCATCTCTCTCTCTCTCTCTCTCTCTCTCTCTCTCTCTCTCTCTCTCTCTCTCTCTCTCTCGCGCGCGCGCGCGCGCTTGATCAGCAAACAAACTACAACGAGAGAAAAGAAAACAGTCATTTTTGTTTGTAATTGTCGAAGGTCCGAATAGAAAGAAAAATTATTGTTGGGTGACTCGCGTAGAAAGTAAGCGCGATAAAAAGCCAGCTCTCCATAAAAAAAGGGAGATGGAAGGGGGGAAACTGCGATGGGTAGAGCGATAAAGGAATTGATCGATCCTCCGCGACACGCAATGTTTACGTACACAAACTGGAGCACGAGTAGCTGCGGGGGGCCGGGGCTGGAAATCTCTCAGCGCGTGTAATACACGTGTGTGTGTGTGTGTGTGTGTGTGTATATATATATATATAATAAGAGAGCACGGAAAAGCAGTTCCCCGTCTCTTTCTCGCCGCGCGCGACTAGAGAGTAGAGTCGCCAAGTGCTGCCATCTATACAACAGCGAGAGCGAGCAGGAGCCTCCACAACGGCCGTCACTCGGGTCTCGCGTCTCGGGCGCACATCTACAGCGCACTACAGTTTACCTACAGTAACAGCCTACAGCTACAGCCATACAGAGAGTATTGGAGTGACGACAACGAGAGAGAGAGAGCTTGGTCGACGTCCAGTCCCCTCCGCGACGTCCGCCGCACCACGGGCCCCGTGTGTCCGTCTCGCTGGCGCGTTGCTGCAGAGAAAGAGAAAAAGAGGGAGAGAGACACGTCCAGCATCGGAGCGCAACAACAGGAGGAGCATCTCGGAGCAGCAGCAGAAGCAACACTAGCGGCATGGGAGCAACTCCCGCCGGTATTTCGAGTTGGTCTTTGCTCGGCTAAGGGTAAAGCCAGCTAAGGGCAGCACGCGGCTGCATCAGAGAAGAGGATTGTTACAAGGAGCCCCCTCTGCGGCTCTCCGGACGATGCTCGCAGCCGGCCCGCCGCCGGAGGGTTATTTCCGCAGACCCATCGACTCCAGGCCATCCAGAGCCGCCTTACTTCACCTTTACTGAGAATCTAGCTCTTGAGGTCGTGTGTTCCGAGAAAAAGAGAGAGAGAGAGAGAATCCGGAGTCTCGGGGAGGCCCGCAGGTGAGAGCGCAGTCGAGAGCATCGTCCTGCGCCCTCTCTCCCTCTCCGCCCCCGCTCGCTCTGTGTCTCCGTCTCTCTCTTGCTGGCTCTCTCTCCCTCTCTCTCTCTCTCTCTCTCTCTCTCTCTCGCTCTATCTCTCTCTCTCTCTCTCTCTCTCTCTCTCTCTCTCGCTATACTCGCACAGAACGCGCGCGTTGCGCCGAGTGTCGTCGCTCCTGTGCCACCACCACTACCGCCGTCGCCACCGCAGCGTGTCCAGTGCGTATATAAAGTGTGTGTGCACCGTTCGCGAATGGTTTAACTGCAGTAGCAAGAGCTCCTTGCAACAATAAAGAAGAAGAAAGCCTGACTAGTCCTCTCTCACCTTATATATACACACGTCCGCCCGGCGGCGTGCGCTTCTTGGCTCTTTCCAAGAGTCAGAGCGCCCCAGTCTGCGTCGCTCTTATACTCTCCGTGTGTTATTAAGTGTGTGTGTGCGTGCGTGTGTGTCAGTGTCTGCGCGAGAGCTCCGGTAGGCATCGTAACAGGACGAGCAAGCCCGAATATATCTGCGAGCTTGCTGATTCATGCAAGCGAAGGACATTTCGCTTATGGCTCTACAGTTCAGCCAGCAGTAGCGGCATTAGCAGCATCGAAAACGGAGCAGCTGACCGACTCCGAGTGCGTCCTGCACTCGGTAGTCCTACCTCCGTCTCTCTTCATCGCTCTCTCTCTGGCTCTCTCTCTCTCTCTCTCTCTCTCTCTCTCTCTCTCTCTCTCTCTCTCTCTCTTTCTGGCTCTCTAAGCATTGGCCGGCCGCCCTCGCTACAGCCAGTGCACTCTCGTCCCCCCCTCCTTCAGATGTTGCTCTCGCGTCAGTCGCCCGTGGCCGTGCGCCGTCAGCAGGCCAGTCCCAGCGAGTGAGCCTGCCTGATAATAGTGGTCGTTGAAGGCTAGGCGCGACAAGGCTCCGCCGATGCAGCCCGGACTCGCTGTGCAGTCGGAAGAAGGCCAGTTAAGCGGGAGCATCGAGCCTAGAATGCAGCAGTTGGCGCTGGCTGGGAGTTTGCCCGCTCGACGACCGGCCGAACGTCTAAGCAGGAAGCCGCCCTGTCGTCCGGGCAGCTAGAGCAAAGCTCTGGGAGGCGCGCGTCGAGCCAGGGCGAGGCGAGAGGCAGAGGAGAGCCCAGCTAGAGGATAACAGAGCTCAATTAGGGGATAGCAAGAGGAGAAGAAGAGCAAGGATGCCGCTGTCAAGGCCACCCCCTTACGTGTACGCGAGCTCGCTCGACGGCTGCAACGGTAGCGCCGCCGGCGAGCCCGGCCACCTGCCGCCCCTCAAAGCCGGCAGCGTACTCCTCAAGCAACAGCACCAGATCCAGCAGCATCACCACCACCAGCATCATCATCATCATCATCATCATCAGCAGCAGCAGCAGCAGCACGACTCGCCGACCGCTGCGCCGGGCCTCGGGCCGCCCGGACGCGGCTGTCACGGAGACGACAGTGTCGGCAGCGTCTCAACAACGACGACGACGACGACGACGACGACGGTTAGCAGCCGGCTGCCCAGTCTCAGTTCGAGCGTCAACAACAGCCTACAAAACCTCGCGTCCGGCAGCTCGCACGCGAGCCTTCAGCCTTCGCGCTCCAATAGCCAGTCGAGCTCGCCCCTCGTCGTGTCTAGCGGCAAGTCTGCGGTGGCGGCAGCGTCGGCGGCGGTGAGCGTCGAGCACCAACACACGCAATCGCAACAGCAGCAGCAACAATCGCAGCAGATAGTGCCGGTCGGTCCGAAGCCGAAGACGATGATCGTCACCCCGGATATCGTTATGAAGCTCTACATGAGCAAGCTGACGCCGTACGAGCACCACGAGATCTTCAACTACCCGCAGATCTACTTCATCGGGGCGAATGCGAAGAAGCGGCCGGGCATAATCGGGACGGCCAACAACAACGACTACGACAACGATAAGGGCTCGTACATCCACATAACCCACGACCATGTGGCCTATCGGTACGAGGTGCTCAAGGTCATCGGGAAGGGTAGCTTCGGCCAGGTCGTCAAGGCGTACGACCATAAGAAGCACGAGAACGTCGCGCTGAAGATGGTGAGGAACGAGGAGCGCTTTCACCGGCAGGCCCAAGAGGAGGTGCGCATACTCAAGGCCCTGCGCGAGCAGGATAAGGAGAACTCGATGAACGTCATCCACATGTTCGACTCGTTCACCTTTCGCAATCACATGTGCATCACCTTCGAGCTGCTCAGCATCAACCTCTACGAGCTCATTAAGAAGAACAAGTTCCAAGGCTTCAGTCTCCAGCTCGTGAGGAAGTTCTCGTACTCGCTGCTCCAGTGCCTCGACGCCCTCAACAAGAACAAGATCATCCACTGTGACATGAAGCCCGAGAACGTGCTGCTCAAGCAGCAGGGACGCAGCGGCATCAAGGTCAATATTCTCGATTACACTTTGGATTATCTTCTCTTTTACTTCCTATATACTTGCTTCTTATACACCTCCTCCTACTCTTCTACACATTCTTCTCCTGGGCTGCTCATTTATTTATTTATTGTTTTCTTCCTTTTGTACTCCTTGTCGCACTCGCTTAAAAATTCCTTTCCTCATTTTGCGCGCTCCCTCGCTCGCTCCCTTGCACCGCTCTCCTTGCCTTTTTCAATGAATCGCCTTACCAAACTGTTGCCGCTCTGAAATTACACGTACAATTCAGCGACCGGCGTTACTCCTCCGCTCGCCCGTGAAAAGTAGCTTCGGCGACTTTCATTTCCTCAAACAATCTCTCTTCCTCGGACACGCGCTTTTTTAATACGTCGCACATTCGTTACTTTATTTCTCACTATCACTTGCAACATTTATAAAAAAAAAAAACAAAACAAAACAAAAGAAAACATAACAAAATAAATAAATCTCTCTTTTTTTCCCTCTCTCTTCGATTATATATTTATACATTTTCTTACTCTGATTGTGAGTAATTAACTTTTGCGTCACTCTGTATTTGTATCATCAACATTAGATCATTTTCTTCTTATCTCGCTTGATTGCAAAATGACGCTTAGCAGACGACTCGACAGCTGACTCGATAATCTCTTCAACTCTCTGTCTCTCTTATAAAAATCGCATGTATACGGTGGCATTAAGCCCGCGGGGCCCTCGAGGGCTTAAAGAGGGAAGAAGAGTAGGAAAAAGACCGGCTATCTGCTCGCAGAAAGAACTTTTCAAAGATTCATCCACTTATCAGGAGAGCTGAGTTTTATTTACGCGCTAGGTCGATCATAATCAGATCGCGGGGGAAATACCAAGAGTTTACTAACGATACTATAATGGAGGACGGGCGGGGGGGGGGGCAGAGAGATGAGCCGACCCGGTGGCTTTGATAAGACCGAGGCGCCAGTTGTATGCATAGGCAGAAAGACGCAGAGAGATAGACGTGCGTGAGGAAGAGGAGGGTGCCTGGGTGCCGGCCGAGGGGCGAAGAGGAGGGCTTGTGACAAATCGATGACTCGTCTCGTGGCTTCCTCTTGTCCCCTCGGCCCGTTGCAGGCTCCTATTTGCCCGCGCGGCGGAAAGCTTCCGGCTCGATATGGACTTGTGCGCGGCTTCTAGATCGGCACGCGTGCTCAGCTTTGTTACACTTTATTTGCCTCTGGACAAGGAGACAGAGAAGGAGGAGTACTTTCGGTTGCTGATAATATATGTCGGACGCTGCCGAGCGAGGCTCGCGCTTTATTCCGGGTTCGGGCTGGCTGGCAGGCCTCTTTATTTTTAGAGGGGGAAACTGGCACAGGTGATTCGGGACGATCGTTTTATTAGTCAAGGGAGCTCTGCTCTCCCCGCACGCAGCGCGCGCGCTCACCTGCGGTCGTTTACCCGGCTCTCTCTCTCTCTCTCTCTCTCTCTCTCTCTCTCTCTCTCTCTCTCTATTCTGACTTGCTCTCGAGAGACTTTTTTTAAAAAGGAGACAGGGATAAAGAGAAAGAAAAAGAAGCGTGGGCTTATGAGCGAAATCGTTTCACTCGTTAATTTGTTGTATTTATACATTTTTCTTTTCCTCTTTGACCACGTCTGCGGACTCGGTGTTTCGCTAACTGTGATTTATGGGGGCGTGATTGGCGATTGCTCTGCGCGCAAGAGTCGACGAAAGAAAGAGGAAAAAAACGTCTCTTTCTTTCTTTCTCTCTCTGTCTGTCTGTCTCTCTCTCTCTCTCTCTCTCTCTCTCTCTCTCTCTCTCTCTCTCTCTCTCTCTCTCTCTCTCTCTCTCTCTCTCTCTCTCTCTCTCTCTCTCTCTCTCTCTCTCTCTCTCTCGAGATCGAGATTGACGCAGCGCGTGTATATTTTTATACGGGTGTTAATATCGCTTGACATCACTCGGCTAGAAATAGTTTTCATTCATCTTTTTTCGGAACGACTTATTTATTCTATATATTGGTGGAACGCGTGTCATTCATATACGTGTGTGCGTGTGTGCGTGTGCGCGCGTATATATCTACACACGCATGTTGTGGGCGGAGTGGCTCTCGGGAGCAGCAGCCTGATGGTTACTCGCATAAATCACGTGCTTCCCAAACAATGTTTTGATTTCATGCCAACAAGCGGGCGTCTCGTCCAGGCGTATATATGTATATATTGAAATAGAACTTTTATCGCCGAGGAAAGTTCCATTAGGTCGTCTTTACTATTCGGCCAGCTCGGCTAAAGATAGTGAGAGCCCTGCAGGCCCGGCCCGGCTTTCTAATCGTTAACGACGTTCTCCTCATTAACCAAATTTTGCCGAAGCACTGGTAATGAGAATTGAATGCTTCCCGATAATCCGACTGTTTTTCATTGGCCCATACTCTCGGGTAGACGTGACGGCTGGCCGCAATAACATAAATAGAGCAGTAAATGTAGGCGTGGCTAGGAGGGGTGTATCGAAGATCGGATAATGGTGGTGGGTTGGCGGGATGAGGGGCGATAAGCCTCGGGGCTAGAGTGTGGCAAGGTGGTTATGCGCGTTACGTGTCTTGCCGGCAGGTCATCGACTTCGGCTCGAGCTGCTACGAGAACCAGAAGCTCTACTCGTACATCCAGTCGCGCTTCTACCGGGCGCCGGAGGTAATCCTGGGGGCGAGCTACGGCATGCCGATCGACATGTGGTCGCTCGGCTGCATCCTCGCGGAGCTCTGGACGGGCTTCCCCCTGCTGCCCGGCGAGGACGAGCCGGACCAGCTGGCCTGCATAATCGAGCTGCTGGGCATGCCGCCCCAGCGGCTCCTCGACAAGTCCAAGCGCTCCCGGCAGTTCATCAGCACCAAGGGCTACCCGCGCTACAGCGCCGTCAGCTTCAACGCCGACGGGAGCGTCGAGATGAGCGGGGGCCACTCGCGCCGCGGCAAGTTCCGCGGGCCCCCGGGCTCGAAGAAGCTCAAGCGCGCGCTCAAGGGCTGCGACGACCCGCTCTTCCTCGACTTTATCGAGAAGTGCCTCGAGTGGGACCCGGACCGCCGGCTCACCCCGGCCCGCGCCCTCAAGCACGCCTGGCTGAGGCGCAGGCTGCCCCGGCCCCCGGAGCCCCAGCAGCTCCAGCAGCAGCAGCAGCAGCAGCATCACCACCACCACCAGCAGCACACCACCTCCTCCCCGGGTTCGAAGCACCAGCAGCCCGCCCAGCAGTCCAAGAACCTGCCGAGCCTCACGCTCTCGCTCCACGCCAACCTCCAGACTCTCCAGACTGCGGCCCAGGCCTCGCCGGCGAGCAACTCCCTCGCCAGTGCCGCTCACCAGCAGCAACAGCAGCAGCACCAGCAGCAGCACCAGCAGCAGACGCTCCAGGTACGTTGAGTGGATGGCCCGCAGAGAGCCGCGAGTCCCTGCGGCCGGCTGCCGCCGCCGGCCACAGGGGCCGCTCTCCCCAGGCCTTATTTATCCATAAGTAGTATAGCAGTGTCGTTCAACTCGTTCACCCATATACTTAGCGCGCACCTCCCGTGCTTCCGTTTGCGCCAGGGCAGCGCTACGCTAGCGCGTACGTGCGCGTCCGGCACTAGTCGGGGCAGCTCGAACAAGACCGCGACCACGGGCTGCTGCAACGAGCACCTAACGACGACGACGACGACGACGACGACGACGACGACGACGACGACAACGACGACGACGCAGCAGCCAGCAGCACAGCTCCAGCAAGCCGTGAAGAAAACGCGCCAGCAACAGCTGACCAATCGCCTGCTCGAGCTCATAGCCGACATCAAGCCTATCGACACCTCCAGCGGCGATGGCTTGCTGAGCAACCCCCCTGGCACGGGCCAGCAGCAACTGCACCAGCCGCATAACAATCGGCGCCAGCTCTGCGGACAGCTCGCACGGCTGAACCTTGCAGATGTGCGGGAGCAGCCTACTCTGGGCCTTCCGCCTGACAAACTCTGGGATAGTCGCAGGTAAAAGCTTTGGATTATTTTTCAACTCTTGCACTGGGCTTTCATCAAAACTTCATCCTAACGCGTTTGCACTTTTAGCCTTCAGGATGTTAAACAGCGAAGCAACGCCCCGCCCCACGAAAGAGCAACTGGCACCCACGGCTCCTACGGCAGTGTTTCCGAGAGGCTACTCGTCGACAAGGACGTCTGGCAGGACATAAGGCGCTATGCGGCGGAGATGTAGAGCTGCTTCCTAGCTGCGCTTTTCTCATTCTTTAGCCTTAACAAAACATATGCATTTCCTTTTTCTTTTTTTATATTAACGACGCCCTATCCAGAGAATTGGAATAATTTTTGACGCGCACCCTCTTGCGCTTTACTTTCGTTACTTGCCGGCTTTCCTCATTATTTCAATAACATTACTCAGTGGTGTATTATATACTATTCTAAAAGGAAGCTCGAATTTTTTTTATGCTTTTCACATAAACGACAAGACTTGAAAAACATTACGCTTGCTCCGTTGTAAATTCTTTGCTGCAGCACATCACTGCAATCTTATTTTAAAGTCTGATCAGTAAAATAGACTGCAATGTCTTATTTTCTTTCGCGCAACGAAAAAACGTTTGTTTGTCTTCTATAATTTGCATTTTTTATAATGCTTTTATAAAAACAAAATTATTTGATACCATGATTTTAAATGCAAGATACGCCCATGTGCATTGCACATTTTGCTCTTATTGTACAAATAAATGCGCAACAACCTTATGTTCACCAAAAATCTATGAGAAAAAAGACTTAATTTTATACATTGTCAACAATTTTTTATTTATACGAATTTATGTGATATATCTTGCTAAAAAGCGGTTATATGCCGACGTCAAGAATTATTCCAAATAATGCAATTCTTTTGCATCTGGATGAAAATTACTCGGCACATGAGCCAATTTCATACACATACACAAATAGTGCGTGTGATCTTTATTTTTATTTTTTAACACTCACTTGTACTGACTAATTTGTATAGCAGCAAATGCGGACATCTTTGTTGACATTTATTTTTAATCGTTTTTTATCCTCCTTTGTTCTCTTACCTGTTTTTTTTTTTACTTTATTACTTTATTGTAGACTCTACACATAAGATTCGACGAAGCGAACGATCGTTTCCTCGTTCGCCGTCGCATATCAAGCGACCCAGCCACGCATCCGCGTTTCCTCTAAGTCACGTTTCTCGAGTCGTGATAGAAAGAAACTAGATTTCATGTGATATAAACGTGGAGCATTAGCTATACTCTCTATCTCGTGAGCGTGTCGTCGTCTTGGGTATCGTTGTATGAGACCTTTTTTTCTTACTATTTTGCTCGATGATCAATTCAAACGCTAATCTACTGCCATTAGTTTTTATTATTATAATAAATAACGCGACGATAAATTTCGCCAGATGGCGGTTTGTAATATAATATACTTACCTGCTCATTATAGCCAGTGACAAGTAAAGCTCACAAGAACTTTAATTGTAAGTGAACTTAAGCGACACACAAAATAAAATCATCGTGTTCGTTTGTTTTTACTAGATTTAATACTCAATATTTTATGCAAAAAAATCGTGAAAGTAAAATTTTTAGTAAATCACACATGACTTTACTATCAACAGAGTTCCAATCCACTTGTAAAATGTAACAGCATTAACGAATTGTAATTTTAATTGGGTAAAATCTTAGATTCGAGTAAAGAGAGATTAACATCTCTTATGCAGTTAGAAAAAGAGATTACTCTCATAATTCGATGAGCGTGTTTTTAATAGAATCCAGCGAAAAGGGATTTTGTAAAGATAAAAAAAATCCAATTAAATCTTGTACAACGATCCCTCAATATTTTAATGAACTGGCGCTCGCGCGCGATCTGCCGATAATTGTTGACATTGAATTATAAGGCTGTGATCAGACGTCTTAACGTTGCGATGATACGTCGTGACGGGCACTTCTTTGTACACGAGAAATTGAATAAAAAGTAAGGCGAAAAATGATAGATAAGTAATTAATAACACAAGCTTTCATCGTATTTTAGATTTGTACGACGCATATATACAAGACGCAATTGTTTGTAGCGCGCAATATTGAGATATCCAAAACGCTTGCGTTGCAATAATAGTTGGTAGCCGAGTTCAAAAGATAAATGTTACTTAAGTGTCCTACTAATTTTTGTGCAAATAATCTTTTGACTATCTTGGAACCTTGACATCTAAGAATCTAGTCGTTTTTGGATATATTTATATATTATCAAAATTAATTTGGATGATTTACATAGAATATGTAAGAAAAAATCTCTAAACAATGTATTAAAAATTTTAAGAACATTTTATTTTACTTTTTAATTCTTGTAAAATTGTAAATATATGATTTTTTTACTTTTACATGTAATCATGTTAAAGTCGAGACTTTAAAAGTTAACTGAAAACTTTTAAATTATTTTCCGTGTTTGATGTTTATCTTGAATTTTACGACGAAAACCTTATAATTAAAATACAAATCGGCTCTGACTAGATTTGCGATCGCGCCAAACGTATTAGCATAATATACCTGATGAAGCGATGACAAAGCATAAATGAAGTTAAATTCATAGTATACAAATGTTACGCAGAATTTTTCGAACGTTGTACCCATCAGAACTGACAGGCCAATCGCGAAGGGCCGCTGCTCACCTTGACCGTACCGTCGGTGTTAAAACTGATGGTGCTACTGCACGAGTAGCTTTTGGTGCCGATAAGCTGGCGGGATTATTTTGATTTATCTAGCAGTCACTCTGGAGTGGCATGTTTTTGTTCATTTCTATGTTAAATGAACTTGAAAGCAAGTGATTTAATACAAGCAATTATTTGAGATTAATCGCAAAGCTTGTAAACGCATAATTTAATTCACATTTGTAAAAAGAATACACTGAATGCTAGAAAATTGTAAACAAGGAATTGTATAATCAACAAATGTAAATGAAAAAAAAGTAGTAAGATGCAGATTGCAACATTTAATATTATAATGGGTAAAAATAATATAGTATCAATTTGGCTTTTTTTTCTGTGACGTATTGTTAGTTTTGTTAACCGTGTATGTTAAGCATTGGTGCGCCTTACAGTTTTAAACACAATGCACTTTCTATTTCGGCATCAAATTATTTTCATAAAAATTCTTATGTTTATATTTTTTATAGACAAAAATAAATTGTCATTCACAAATACAATTTAAATTGATAAAATGAAATGAAATTTATAAATTATATTAAACGGAAAGTTTGGCTTTAAATGTTACATGCCAAATAATGCTAAACATAACATCACAAAAAATGAAGAGACTGTAGAAGAGATTGGAAGTTTCCAGAAAAACAAAAATATACATAATAAGCTCCATTTAAGACATAATAATGAGAATATAAAAATAATCAACATTTCACATTTTCAAGGTGTTATTATAAAATTTTAGAGAGTATACATAATACAAAAGTTCTAAAGTTTTAAGATGATTAGTTTCTATTTTCAAGAACTTTTATAAATTTTCGGTAAGAACAAAAGATTTGAAAATTATACTTTAAGCAAAATTAAGAGCAGCAAATAAATAATTTGGAATAAAAAGTTATGTATGCTCTCTAATTCGAGTAAGTGCTTAGACTTTTGAACAGCGACGTTCGCGCGCGCGTGCGTGTGTGCCTGTGTACGTTAATTTTATACGTATGTATATGTAGACAAATTTTCAAAAAAAAAAAAAAAAAAAAAAACAAACAAATTATATGAAATACAATTTTGCACGCGTTTCTATGCATGTGTACGTATGTTTCTACACTTTTTTGCACGCATATGTATATTTCATGCGTTTTTATTGGCAACCACTCGTTCATAATTTATCTAGACATAATAAGATTTGTCTTCGTTATGTATACACGACAGAACTGCCTATTTCGTTTAATTCTAAACATTGTCTTAAATTAGGCTTCCAGCGCATTAAAAATATGATTAGAGACAATCTTTAAAAAAATTTGGGCAATCGACTTAACTCTCGTAAATAAGCTTTAAAATGCTTTTTTAATTGATCAAGTAACATTTTTACTTGCCAAAAACTACCGGCAGTATTAACAACGGCCTTATTTGAGTATGCCAATTATTGAAAACAATGGATAATATTAAATGCAAAAATATAACTTACAATTTTTAACTTTCGTTATTTTAAAAGGCACTCTTAATTAGCGTTGAACAATAGATGGTAATAATTTTTTTTTTTACTTGCCAATAGTTCAATCGTGATCATCATTTACGGAGTAGAAAAAGGGAGAAATAGCGTTTTACAAAGTTGCATTTTTTGTACTGCAATTACATGTTAATATAGTATCACAAAGTCATTCATAGCAGTGTCTTAGCAAGCATTTAGAATGTATTGAGAATCATGGCTAGAAAAAAGTCACACGCACGTATAATAAAAGGTGACACTGTAAATAGTGCAAAATGTGACTGTAGCTTTGAGTAACGTGGCGACTTTTGCTGATCGTTCGAACTAATAACCTTGATAATTTTATTTCTTTCGAGCTGATGTTGCAGATGAAAAATTCCGATAAAAAGGCAGATTTTTTCTTTTAAATTAAATACAACAAATTTACAACGAAATAAATAAAAATTCATTAATAATTCGATGGTTCAAACGATCAATCATAAGTGGATTGAATTTTGTCAAGGAAGCGCGCTCGCTAAAAAAAAAGAGTTTTCTTTGCACGAGCGGCAAAAATTCATTCCTCGTGTCATACGCGGGCGCATTAACGAGCATAACATTTTATGTGAACAATAACGGACTAGTAAAGCAAACGAAACATTAAAGAATTGAGAATACAATACAGAAATTGTATTACGAGAAGTTGAAGAAGGACAACAAGAATTTTTAGATGTATAAATGTATAAATAAGGTTGATTTATAAATATTATATAAAAGAAAGAAAACGCCTGAATCGACATCGGCAATTTTGGGGAAGCCGACGAAGCGTCGAACAAGCGTCGGGAGTTCTGGGAGACACGACAGTCCCCCAGGAGTCCTCGAATTCATACATGATCTCTTAACTCTTACCGTGCGATGTACTACTTAGCAAGAAGCTGTTTTTGACTACAGCAACAGCCTCATGCCGTTGAATAAGGGGAGGGGGGGGGGTGGTGATAAAATAATGATAAAATAATAGGAAGAATTAAAGTGTCGATCATAAGGTCGTCTCGAATCTTAAGTGAATAAGTAATCGAGGACGAGGGAGACTGTGAAAAGGGAAGCGGCAGAGGTATAGCAGATAAGATGCAAATGGGAGGAAAATGAGGATGCGATATATAAATACACACACATATGTATATATATATATTGCGAGGAGCCGCGTTGGAATTGTGACGCAGGTATCTTTTGAGGTGAGCGATCGAGTCCGTTTTCTCGATAACAGTGCCCAGTGACCGATTGCTATAAAGTAAATAAATAAATACTGCTTACGACGTTTAAATTTGAGACTAATTCATTTACCGCACTTCCATCGACCTATTTTATCTATTGTTTTAAATTACGCTTATTTGTTTAGCTTTGCATGTAAACAAAATGTCACAAAGGATACAGTAGCTTGTGAAATAATATATAATATCCATGTGCCCACTTATTATACCCCTTTTGCGTTAACGGATTCTTTATTTATTGCGGCACCACTTGTTTGTAATTTATCTAAGTAGATTCTTTATATTATTAGATTTTTCTTACGCGTACTGCACACGACGGAACATTTGTTGACAAACGCATTGAAACTCGAAGCACTTTTTTAAAAGCCAAGTTCATTTCCCGGAAAATACAGCAGCAGCGCCCTCGTATAGCCTGCACTGCGTGTATGGATGGAGCAAGTGTGAAAAAAAAACACACAAAAGCAATCATTCTCGCGATTCACACTCACATGTAAACACACAGATATTCCCCGTCGCCGACTCGCCGCGTTCCCCTTACCATTTACCATATCGTACAGTGGTACAACACAACTTAAAAACTGCCGTGTACTCTGTCCTGTGCGAGCTGTGTACAGTGTAGTATCCCACTGTATAGTGCCTACAGAAAGGCGCAGCGAGAGAGTGAGAGAGTATACTCGGGAAATGCAGGACAGAAATAAGAGCATCGCCAGCAGCGAGGACAAAACAGTCGAGGTCGAGCCCGAGGAGGTCGAGGGATAAGCATTACAGTCGACGTTTTCAGAAGACACACGGACACATATAGATAGTCGCGCGAAATTGGTGAAGCCAAGACAAGCGCCCATCAGACAGCCGATAAAAATAAGAGTAAACAAGGCCTGCGAGCAGTTTCGGAGCAAGTGCCTCTCTCTCTCTCTCTCTCTCTCTCTCTCTCTCTCTCTCTCTCTCGACTCCCGACTCTCGACTGGCTAGCTGGCCCTCCGTCAGCTTCTACACCGTGTGTTTCTGGCTGTCCGCTGCTCGCCCGGGGCCGCCAAGTGGAGTCTCCGAGCAAGAGGAGGGTAGGAAGGCGCAAGCGATGGTTAGGTTGGGGGTCGAGTGAAGGGCGGCCACCGCGGCCCCGCCTCGTGGCGCGGCCCTCGGCCCCGGGGGCCCGCGAGGCCCCAGCATGCCCAGCGAGACCCGCCGAACCGGGCTCCTACCATGGCAGCGGGTGAGGACGGCCTCGTCAGCGGCTCCGGCAGCGGACGCCGACAGGACGCCACCGTCGCCCCGGCCAAGCCACGACAGGAGAAACAATACGATTATCTCCTCAAGTTCCTTCTCGTTGGCGATAGCGACGTAGGCAAGCAGGAGATTCTCAGCGGTCTCGAGGACGGCGCTTTTGAGTCGCCGTTCTGCAGTGGTAACGGTATTCAACTATTCTTTTTTCATAATCTTCTTTACTTCTGTCTGCCTGACGCGCACGCACTTGTCTATTTTGATTAGATTCTAGCTTTGTTGTTGCTTTGTTTTAGCTTATAAAACTACAACCATTCTGCTGGATGGGAAGAGGGTAAAGCTACAGCTGTGGGATACGTCGGGGCAAGGCAGATTCTGCACCATTATCAGGTCTTACTCGAGAGGAGCTCAAGGTATTCTCTTGGTTTACGACATCACAAATAAGTGGTCCTTTGATGGAATAGACAGATGGCTGAAGGAAGTAGAGGAGGTAAGATAAATTATTCAATTAATTTTTAGTATTTTTCTAAAAAAAATTTTACGCTTACGCTTTTATATGATTTGCAGCAAGCTCCTGGTGTACCCAAAGTGCTCGTTGGTAATCGCCTCCATTTGGCTTTCAAGAGGCAAGTAAGCGAACGAGATGCAGAATTGTATGCTGCTAAGAATCGTATGGCCTTCTTTGAAGTCTCTCCTTTGTGTGATTTTAACATAAGAGAGAGTTTTTCTGAGCTCTCTAGAATGGCTCTTCATCGGAATGGAATGGAGCGCTTATGGAGATCCAATAAAGGTACTCCTAGAGTTCTCTTACACAATAGAAAATACTTGTGCATTGAACAAATTATAGGTGTGCTAATTCTTATCTATTTTTTCAGTTTTGAGTCTTCAGGAATTAGCATGTCGAGCGATAGTGGCAAGGACTACAGTCTATGGCATTGACCAATTGCCATTGCCTGCTTCAATAAAGTCTCACCTCAAGTCTTACGCCATGACGACTGTGCCGCAGCTGCGACCACGTTTTCACAGTTCGTGTAATCGCAACTTCTGTACCATCAAAGCTCTAAGTCTCGGTCATCGTAAGTTGCGCTTAATGGCCGGTACCAGTCCCAGCAGTGCGGGCTCGTCGACGCCCGGCAGCTCGCCGTCCGGAAGTATTAATGATTCACGCACGAGTTGCGCGGGTCGTAATTCCTGTACGATATCTTGATTGATCGGAGAGAAAGCGTTGATTCTTCTTTGATCCGTATTGCTGGCGTCCAGTAATGGGTATCGATTTTCTCCGTCTGCATTCATGTTTCATGCCAAGTCCATATTGATACTTAAGACGAAATTTCAATGGATGGCCTTTGCATTGATGTCAAAAGTTTTAAAAATAGACATACGTGTAGCTATTACGTTTTGATTATATATTTCATTCTTTTGTGTGACTGATCTTGATGCAATTAAAACTTTTATAATTGTAACAATTAGATATTTCACTTAAAGTATGAAAAGACAGAAATATCTGATACCCATGTAAGCATTATCTTTTTATTTTTTTAAAGTCTACGAAATTTTCTTATAGCTGTAAGTAAATCTCGATACAGGCAATATATGACTTAATTATGTACGCAAGTACGTGACATATAAATTGGTGTGAGTGTGTTGCATAAAAAGCAGAATTGAAAAGATTTTTGTCCTGGCTCTTGCACATGCCTAGTTTTTGAAAAATTAAGGCTTCCTTGCAAAATTATTGCAAATTGTTACGTTTTATTATCACTGTTTTCTATTGAAAAATCAGGGCAAAAGCCCTCTAGTCTGTCAAAAACAAAAATTTGTATTCAGATTATTGTTTGTATATAATTGACAGTAATTGTAAATTTCACTAAACTACAAAAACCATAAAAACCATATAATCAAGTTTTTAAAATTTTGTAACAACTATAAAAATTCCTTTACGTTTCTTTAACTTTCAATAATGAAGTAGCGAGCTAGTCACGGTGATGAATTTCAAAACTCTTGTAAACTTTCCACTCTTTTATTTCCACATAAATACATGTTTAGAGGTTGTACAAACTTTCACAGGATTTGTACTCTAATAATTGATTTTGAAAGAAAATGTAATAGAATCACGATTTATTGATTAATGAGATTGTGATTAGTAGGGCAGATTAATTAGGATTATTATCAGGCTAGACTTACTAATATTTTTTGAAGTTTAAAACTGAGAAAATTCATGTATAAAAAAAGGTTGAAAAAAAAAAAACGTCTTCTCATTTGTGTATACGCTATACTATAAGTCGATAAAGATGTGGTTGCAAAAAGAACCAATCATATTTTTGTACATCTTGTATAAAGTATTTTATGTTACTTACTAAAAACTGCTCGTTCACATATGTTTGTAGGTGTGGGTGTAATGGAATTATGTAAACAAAAAAAGTGTGTGTACATCACTCATACAGAAAAAATGTGAAACACTTGTAATATAAATATCATTCAATAACATTTTTCATTGTTCTTATTTTAAACGTAGTGTCTTCATTTTCTTGTAATCTCGAAATATCCATTGCCTAAATAATTTACGTTTAAAATAGACAATTTATGCTCATTAGCTAAGAGCATCGGTTACCATGACAACAAATCCGAATACTTTACCAAAGTCTTATGAGGTCTAACGTCTAAATGACGTTTTTTCAAGCTCGCCGTGTGCATATAGATCTATTAATAACATGAGTAACGTTTTGAATTCGCAACAAGTAAAGTTGTACCTAAGGTTGAAACAGGAAGAATATGCAATCGATAAATCACTAGCTGGCTTCATCGACAATGCCAAAAGCGATCTCGACAAATGGAAAAGCATCAAATGCGACATTGCCAAATTTGATGGGGAAAGGTAACAGAAGCATGTTTGTTGTACACACACGCACGCACGCACGCACACACACACACACACACACACATATTAAAGTCAATAAAGCGACTAATAAAAAGTTTACTGCGTAGACAAAAAATATCGAATCGACGAACGGAAATGATAATAGACGTTTATCGAGGATTGAAATCGGCCAAGGCAATGCTAAGGAAGGAAGGCATCGAGAAACTTGGTAAGCCCTCTAATTAGTTTGATTATTTAATTTTCCCTCGCTCCGTTTGGCTCATTTCGTTCGTTCAAGATCTCGAGTGCTTGAAAAAGAAGCTGCAGAGCCTTTGGAAGCGGCTCCAAGATCTAAAAGATGCCTGCGACGAAAATGAGGATTTGAGGAGCGAGCAGAAAAGCCTGAGCAGCGAGATTGACGAGCTCTGGCGAAAAATCCGGAAGCACGACAAGTTCAATGACCGCGACGACTTTTACGCGAGGATAATGAACGTTAAAGCTCAGCTGGAGAAGCGCGAGCATGGGAGGAGGGAATGCGAGTACAGTAGTATCGACAATTTCTACGCCCTCGTATCCGCCTCAGGTAAGAATCGCCGTAATTATCGGGGCAAAAGCAGAAGCAGGAGAAGAAGAACTAGGATTGCGTGGCTGTGTGGGCCGATGAAAAAGTAAA
Organism: Anagyrus pseudococci; assembly: GCA_030522585.1. Classification (NCBI taxonomy): domain Eukaryota; kingdom Metazoa; phylum Arthropoda; class Insecta; order Hymenoptera; family Encyrtidae; genus Anagyrus; species Anagyrus pseudococci. The sequence continues at coordinate 2,039 of JAPYYQ010002945.1, read as the reverse complement.
AGCAAGCAAATTATGCAGGGCACAGCGGGGGTTGGAGCGAGAAGGAGCATCTGCTGTTCGTAAGGCTGCGCAAGCGGCAGAAAGATCGCGCCTCGTTAATCGAGGCAGTGAGGAGAAAGTGCCCGGACATGAGCGAGGAGGAGGTGTCGAAGCACGAGGCCTGGTACCAGGCGTACTTGGAGCTACGCCAGAAGCAGCGGGCCGCGTTGCAGGAGTGGCGCGAGCGCCGAGCTGCCAGAAGCCCGAGAGCCGAGGGCAATAATCGAGCTGCCGAGGCGGGCCCGAGCGAGCAGCAGCAGCAGCAGCAGCAGCAGCAGCAGCCGCAGCCGCAGCAGCAGCAGCAGCAGCCGCTACTCGAGGCCGAGGCTAAGAGGAAGGCGCTCGAGGAGTGGAGGGAGCGGAGGAGGCAAGGAGAAAGACTCGCAGCGGAGGAGGCGAGCAAGCGGGATCGGCTGGAGCGCGCGGCGAACGAGGCCGCCGCCGCCGAGAGACGGAGACGCGCGCGCCGGGCCCGCAGGATCAAGAGGCTCCTCGTCGTCCCCGAGGACGATAAGAGCTGCTGCGACGCCGCGCAAACCAAAAGGCCCAATCCAGCGACTTTCAAGTCTGGCTTGTTGCTGCAGATGTACAGGTGTGCAGATCTGCCGGCTCCTTACTGCTAAACAATGATTCCCCCACCCCCACCCGCCCCAAGGGGCGTCCGGCTCGCCACGTCACAGCACTCTTAACGAGACCATCTTGTTCTGCTTCGCAGAGCTAGGGACCAGCAGTTTTTGGAGAAGAGGAACAAGCTACTGGCGAGGATGAAGCTCCTCGAGGAACAGGTCCAACCGATCGCTAGGAGGCACTCGAGGAGGCACAGCGCCTCGACGCTCCTGAACGAGACGAGAGCTTGGCAGGAAAGGCTTAAAAAACCCGAGACGAAACCTCCGCCGACTGTGTTTTACGTTAAGGATCTGCCGAGGCTTGGCAAACCGGCTGACCTCGCGGACTCGTCCTTCAATCGGCACTTGTAACCTTTTTTTTTCCATTTCTTTATCCTTATACATCTATTTGGCCATTTTCTACGATAACACGCCGATATCAGTTACATGATATCTTTGCAGAATTTTCCTTCAAGGGGATTTTAGACAGTAATAAATAAACCCAACGCTTTGATATATATACTTATGTTTATTTTTTTTTTCTTTATGAACGTACCTTTTTTTTTTTGTTGCTCAGACGATGTACATAATAAGTTATGAGTAAAAGAGTGTTAAGTCGTATCCAGAACTGCCAGTTTTATCTCCATTTCGCCTTATTTCTCATTTTTTTTTAACTTTACAACAATGTCATTTTTATATGTCGGAGGTCACGGGCACCGCTAGACACAAACTTACATTGTGTTATGGATAACATTAACACTGGACAATTTTACTCAAATATATATGAACCTGCTCGTTAATTGATATCCTTTCGTTAGATTACCAAATACAAAAACATAATTGATACAGTATGTGATAATGTTATAATACAAGCGAGCCTCCTTATTGCGTCGAATAGGGTGCTGTACAATAATTTTTTATTCTCTATTTATCTCGGACCTTACTCGACACGATACATTGACCACCTTATGGAAATACTTATGTACGAATAGAGCCCTTAATTATTAAATTATACATATACGTACGTAGAAATATAGCTATTTAGAATTTACTGTACTTTCTAAAAAATGTTTATTACAATGAAGAGTTTTAAAATGTAAAACAAAACACTCTCTTCTTTTATCATTTTTATTCATCTAGTACACACTTAAACCATCTTTTTTTCACTTGACATCTATTTCTCTCTGCCATTCCGACTCTGTACGCCTACCCCCATTACGTCCATATACTCTTTCTCACTCACGCTAATAATCTTTTGCTTTATTTTCACTTGTAACCGACACTTTCTTAACCCATTCTCCCAGCTTACATTTTCCTGCTTTTACATATATACCGTGCTTACTGGTATATATATATATATATATATATATATATATATATATATATATATATATA